>VZTE01003003.1:783400-843400 GCA_013397775.1 Eulacestoma nigropectus
GGAAGGGAAGGGAAGGGAAGGGAAGGGAAGGGAAGGGAAGGGAAGGGAGAAATCTTTTCTGTTGCCTGCTAAAAACCTTTCTGATAATTTTAGCCATTATTTTTATTTGTATTTTGCTTGTTGTATCATTTTCATTGCATTCAGTTTAGATGAGTGGAGTAAAGCAAAATGATTTTCCTAGTCCTTGCCATGATGTAGATCAGAATGAAAGGTGGGTGACTCATCTAATTTGCACAGTGACACAAGATTAAGAACAGGTTGCTTTAGTATAACAACGCTTCTTTATTTTTAACTTTGCATTAACATAAGGAACTCTTACATATGCCATAGTAAAGTACTGCCCTTCCTTTCATATATGGATATGTGTGTGCACGTAGTATGAAACCCTGACTCATACTGATTTCAGTTTTCATATGAGTAATATTAATGATTCTTCCTTTCTATTTAGGAAATACGCTGCTCAGCAACAGAATGAATTTAAGCCAACTAATATACTTTAGACTATATTGTATTGTCATAATGTGTCCCTAAATTTAATATTGACTTCATTATTTTTACTTTTTTTTTTTACTTTTTTACAGTACTAATTTAACCAAAGATACAAGCAATAAGAAAAAATGGAAGTATGTAGTCAAGGTGCATGGCCAGATCAATAACAATTTGTTGAAATATTAGGGAAATCGTTCAGTGGTGTACATTCCATTAGTGCTTAATGCAACCGCATGTCAAGACATGTACAGTTTTCTGGATGTTGTATTAGAATTGTTTATTACATAAATGTAGAAAAAGTTATGTATCTCAATAATCCATTTTTCTGTCACTGATTCATTTTTTTGTCCTTAATAGTATGATATTACATCATTGATATTTAGGATTACATATCATGATTTTTTTTTTTTTTTTTTTTTTTTTTTTTTTTTTTTACTAAATAACTTTTTTAAGACTACTTCCTTGAGGACTTTGGAAAGAACCACTCATTTTTATGTCTTACAGAAACTGATCTTGTTGAGTCAAGACATTGTTTATGTGCTTTCCAAGACTGCCAGTCTATTGCGGTAAAACTCTTATGTTCCAACAAGTGATAGTAAGACCTCTGAAAATATTTTTGGATTATGTCAGTTACCCAGAATTTGTAGTTTGAAAATATTCTCCTCAAGAGGGGACTGTTCTGCAAAAAATCACACTCAAGACACTGTGTTTTGAGAATGCCACTACAAGAATTATATTTTTCAACTGGTGCTAATACAAAGTGCAGAAATCCATAATCCTTAATTAACGTACCTTGTCAAGAGCACCTCTTGATGCCAGAACCTCTCAGGTTTGTTTTACACTTCTTCTCCTATACTACATATAAATAGATACTTTTACACTGTAAGAATTTTCCCAGTGATGTGATAAATTATATAAGTTTTGCATAGTTAGAGCTGTCCACACTGTTTTTATTTTATCAATTTGTAGAATTTTTGTTTTGCAAAGTCCACACCTATTAATAATTCTGGGAAAATATGAAGAAAATATACTAAGAAAATTCCTGAGAATTTGCTCTTTTTCCTGATTGCAATGAACTGAGTCACCTCTGTGATTATATCAGGTAACTCAGTTTCATGTGCATTTTTCAAAAGTACAGTGTAATCTGTTACTACTGTCATCTTTATGAATGGTGTCGGTAAAAGTGAGGCAAAAGTGGTATTTTTGGTGGTTAAGATTTTTGATGATTTTGATGATTAAGATAAATGATTAAGAAGTTAAAAGTCTGCTTAATGTTGTGTACTACCTGTATGAAGGACAGAAAATAATGATGTTATAACAAGTTGTGTTCAGGTTGAGTAATGATACTTCATGATTTTAACGTGAGGAAATAAATATTCTGGGTCTAGCTTCTTTTGAACTTGGGGAAAATTCAGATTTGTATATAGATTTAAGTTTACAGCCAGGCTTTCCTCATTAAGGCAATCATTAATTTGATCATCAACCTAGAATAGAAACAGCTGCTTTTCTATTGTTACTTGCACTGAGATTTTTCTTTCATGATAATAAAGACTTATGTAAAGTGAAGCCTAAGGAACTTATATGCACAATAACTTACTAAAATTCAATTTTGCTCATGCATATTTTAGAAGCTATTTAATATCTTAGAATCTGATTAATCACACACTGAAGTTCTTTGAAGAAATAAAATTTGAGTATCGGTGGGATCATTTACTTTGCAATGGAAAGGACCAAAAGGGATCCCAAGAATACTTATGCTTCACAAATCATCTTTATTTTGGTGTGAACTATGAGGTTCCATTTTAATAAATGCAGTGTTCTTGTCACTTAAAAATAAGACTTACAGTTTCTACTTTAAAAGTCGGTACATAGATGAGGAGATCAGCCATTGTATAGTAAAATATGATTTGCAAGCAATGCAACTTTGTTGTCTAAATTACAGTCCAGTCTTCGTAAATTCTTAGGCAAATCTGTATAAAGTTAGTAGCAAATGCTTCCTGTAATCTTTAAAATTGTTCTTCTGCAGTTCCTGAGTGACTGCTGAAATGGTAGTGGCCTTTGAGAAGATCTTAGCAAAATATTTTCTCTTAATGACTATATTGGTACACAGTTAGCTAGTCAGACCTTCTATGGCACCCTTGCAGTTGAATCGATTATGCTTCCATATCAATATTTTTGTGTAAGAATCTAAATTGTGTTTCACTCTTGGAAACATTTTGCTTGTAATTTTAAAAATATTTGCAGAACTCCTAATTTTGCATCTCTACATGATAACTCTTGAGAACTGGATATTCAAGTCCAACTTTTATTTAGTTTCTCTTGAGTTTTCTGGTAGTGGTGATTGAAAAACTGAATTTAGAGAAGTTGTTAGATATCCAAGGCGTCAGCTCATAGCAAAGCTGGCCTTCTCTGCACAGTAGATACAACTTTCCAATCCACAGTGCCCAAAATACATGAACTGTATGTTATTTAGAGTGCTAAAGGAAGGGGCCAAGAGGAATGAGAAGCTCTTTCAAACCCAGCTATCTGAAAGACTCAAAAACTATGCAATATGCAGAGGGAATTTTCTCCTAGGCTCTAGTACTAGCCATGTGCTGTGACACACACATTGCCAGGACTTAAGAAACAAGCTGTTGTCAGGTTTCCAGAGAGCAACACTAGCAATTCCATGGGTTTCAACTCTCTCACACTCCTAATCCATCAGGTTTGAAGATATAATCGGGAATTGCAATCTAATCTCCTTCTTATGTCATTGTATTCTTCTTTTCTCTTCTTTTCTGCATTTTAAGCCAGCCGGGACCAGCTTTGTGAGTGATCAGTTGACATTGAAGGCATGACCCATAAGCACCCGTATCTATTCCATTTACTTTCTCATCTAAACCCATACCCTTTGCTCTCCCTTTCCTCTTCTCTCTCCCACTTTAGTTCAAGGGGTATTGTTGGCCAAAATGACGCTGAACCATCAAGATGCACAATGGGGCTTTGCTGGGCTGTGCTCCTCATTACCCGCAAGGGTCCAGTGCTCTGTGAGGAGACGAGGGATCAGAAGCCAAAGCAGATCTCTGCTAGTCAGCTTGTGCAGCAGCTGATGCTGTAGCTCTGACTTCACTTATGGCCGTCTGCACCCTGGACACATCCACTTTCCCATCCATATTTTTTCCAAATGTTAAACCGTGCAGGAAGGTATCCAGAAACTCTGCTGCATTTAGTGCAGCAGACCTAGAATTGTTCATTTGGAAGGTTTTCAGACCTGTCTGCTGGTATCTGTCACCGTGTATACAGTACTGCCTGGGGTCAGCTTGACGGGGAATGTGCACCTCTGCACTGCCACATGGGGAAGAGGCGCTGGTTGCTTACCGGCAACTCTCCAGGTGCAATTTGAAATCGTTCCTGGTCTGCTGGCTTTGGTTGCAGTTCTGTGGCTGAGAGCAGCCTAGCAGATAGGAAATGTGCTATCTTACATATCCTTCAACTGAGCAGGAGGTTAGGTGGGGCTTGGATATGCTGTCTGTGGATGTGGGAGCGGGAAACTGCCTCTAGCCTGGAGCAGCTCTCCATGCGAATATATGTAGAGACAACTCATCTTGAAAAGGCCTGGTTGCTGGAAACATTTTTTTTTCTGTTTTAAAGATTAATTATGTTTTAATGGCTTTAAAAAAATCTAGAGTTAATTACTAATTAATTATAATTTTTTACCAAATAGTCTCTCTGACGTGTAGCAGATATAAGCAAGATATGGAAGTTCACTTCTTTTAATATTTCTTCCAATTCCATGGGATCCCTGGTGGGGGGAATATTTACCATACAGATCTTCTGATACACAATTTTGTGATGTGATACATTTTTATTGAAGACAGTCAAATAGAGTAGCTACATCTCCCCTTGTTTCATAAGCATGAATGGGAGATGCAAGCATACTACTGCAAAGGCAGTCACCACATTCTGCAATTATAGTGCTAGCTGTACTGAAGCAAGGACAGAAGTGAAGCCAGGTGTTTTGAAAATCGTACAGTAAAACCTGGCTTTGGTAGAGTGCTGCTCTACTCTTTATTGTATTTAGTTTATTTATGGCTAGAGAAGATATATACTATTCTTGAATCTAAATTGTCTGTTCTCTACTTTATCGCTGACTCCTTGGAAGTCAGTAACGTTATGCAAAGGTTAAATCAAGGTGAGAGTACAATTGTAATTTTCACACTGCAAAATTGTATATACAAAATTAATACTAGGTTATGAAAAAAACATGTCAAAACCAACATTGAACCTTATTACATGTTTCAGTTGTAAGTGGTTATTATATGTACGTGCATATATACAAACTGTTAGGTACTAGGAAAGCACTCAGCATTGGTTTACTTTGTTTTGCGGTTTATGCGGATTAACAAGATAGCAAACGTCGGTTTTAGTCATGGTGAGTTGTATGTGGTTTCATGATATGACCATCTGTCTAATGCAGCAGACATTACCTGCAATTCTCTTAAAATGATGCAGTACCTATCATAAAAACTGAGGTTGTTTGCTTTTTAAAGGAACAGCATGATAGCACTTGGCAGTACATTCGTTTACTAGCTAATAGGTCAGACAGGCTAAGATGGCTCTTCTGTCCAAACAGAAGGGTTGAATGTGTTGCTTCTCTCTTATTTCTGAAGTGTGTAATCTAGTTCCATAGACCATCTGCTTGGTTGCTGTAATATTTTTGCTCTTTATCCTGCCTAACAAAACCAAGGTGTACAACAATACCCAGGGGATATTTGGAATGATGCCTTTAAGCCACATTTGTGTATTTTTCCTATATTCCTGTTCAGTCATTTTGGCAGTAGATACATAGATAAGTTTGTTTCATATTTAATCTTTCTTTTCTAAAGGAAGAAAAGTTTTGTTGCCCTAAGAAGAAGTATTGCAGCAATGTTAATGTGTTCTCTCACACGTATGTTCCCAAAATTTGTGGCCAGTAATAGCATTTTATTGGACTGGTTTGTTTCAACAGTGACAGCTGAATTTTTTTAAAAAATCTGATATTGCAATGTGATATTGCTGCTTTGCTGTGACTAAATACATGCTTTAGTCTTTTGTTTTGAATGAAAGTATCACAGCATTATGTAGAGGCTCTCTTAATGTGTTACCCCTCTACTGGATAGGATAGTTGGAAATTCCTGTAGTATAGAGATCAATTCAGTGGAAAGGATAGTTTATTCTACAGTATTTATTTAATAAAGAAGAAAAAAACAGAAAACCCAAGCTGAACCTTTGGAATTGTTATTAAATAAGAAGAACGCGTTCATGCAGACAAACTGGCATGGGTTCCCAGAATGCAAGTCTCAGAAAATTGTTAGAAAAAGAATGGTGTAAAAACATTCTGTCATTGGTTGAAACTTAAGTCAGATGGCAAATCTGTAAATAGACATGCAACGTTCATTCAAGTGCTGTGACTCTGAGGTGAAGTGAACGGACCCGGCACTGCCACGGTCAGGGCTGTAACACTTTGGAGCCACTCTTGTGGAAAGAGAAGCCGGAGAGGACAGAAGGTGAGCAGTGATTGCATGGGTTGTGTCAGGCTGGTCCTGGGCATTTTGGCAGTGGCAGGCCTGTCAGAGCAATGGCTGCCCCCAAGGAGGTTTCAGTTCTGCTGGATGCTTTGGAAGTTACTTTGGAGGTATAGTTGTTGAAAGAGAAGCTAGCAGCAATAATTCTGTGAACCATTGCTTCCTATAAGTACTCTGGGATGGAAGAAAAATACATGCATACATGGTGGGTTTTTATATTTTTGCATATATATATATATATTTATATGTGTATGTATTTTTTCAAAATCCCAGCTTCCCAGATGTGCTTCTAGGTGATAAGTAGAAAGCATTTGAAAAACCATTATCCCTGTGCCACATTTTCCTTGCAAATTGTTTTACTCAAGTCAGCGCAGCCTTGACTCTATCAAAGCTGCCACCTTTGTTTTGTTTACTGTGTTATTCTTGTTTGGAAAGCAGGGAAGTAGCATGCAATTAGGTACAGAGTTCCTGGTGGAGGATATCAGAAGAGTGTCACTGGAAGTCTCCATGTCTCAAACAGTTATCAGCTTTCTCATCTTATTAAAGGCTGCCATACTCTCTTCAAAATTTTCTTAGTTTCTTTGTATCACAAAAGCAATAAACCAGAAGAGGAATACAATTACTGAGGGGTTTTAAAATTTTGAAAATAGTTTCTGAGAAGTTCAAATGGGTACAGCTAAATGGGAAATTACAAGACCCTCTAGACAATGGAGAATATTTTGCTTGTGTCTTGTCACTCTCATGTTTCTTGTCAAACTCTGGAATAATAATTTTTGTTGTTTAGGATACAAAACATGGTAATCTAATTGAATATTTACAAATATCCATTTGGTCCAGATGTTTTCACAGTGACATTAATGCATAATGTCACTGAAAACAAGATACCTTCTGCTTTTCTGTGAGTCTTTGAACTTCATTGTCCAATTAAGTCTGAAGGGAAAAAAAAAAAAGGTAAGACATGTCATACCTCTTGCAATCATTTTTGCTGTGCAAATCATCATTTTCTTTTTAGGGAAAATAAAAGAAGGATGATTCTATTCAATTTTGTTTTTCTGACTCTTTTGGGTAGAATCTGCTGGCCTGTGCACTTCAGATTTAACTATACAGTGGATCTGTCTTCCTTACCAAATGGATTGTAATTTTCTGAACCAACCTTTCCACTTGAGGCTAATCCTTTTAGGAAGAGGTAATTTTCCTGTTTATCTTAATTGACATGTTCCCTAAATTTCAATCTCTGCATTAACTTGACCTTAATTACGTGGCCTCGTTGATAAAATGAAGGTTACCCAGACAAGCTCCATACATGATTAATATTTTTTCTTGTGTTTGTAACAATTAAAAATCTGAACCCTCTTCCTAATCTTTACCTTCAATCATTTCTAAAAATGAGTATAAAGAATATTTATGGTGTTTTTTGGTCTTGTTTAGGTTCTTAAAAAATAAATATTATATCTGAAATATACTTCAATGTAAATCTGTGTATTTCCATGTCTCTCTTTTCATAAGAAAAGTATGCTTTGATTTTGTAAATACCATCATTTAGTCTTGATCGGTTTCTACTGCTAAATTTTTCATTTTTTTAAAATTAATTTTTCTCTAGTCAAACACGCATCACGTACAGTAATAGATTATTACAAGTTTAAAGTCTTCTAGTACAGTTAGATAGACTGGGTTAATCTTAAAATTTGAACCACTGAGTCATAGCTTTTAATCAGTATTTATCTGAATATAATTTGATTAAATACTTCTAATTTAAGCTATGGTTACTACTGACTTTAACTTAGAGCAAGCAGTAAGTGCCTAAAATTCATGCATTAGAAATTCATTCTCACAGTCACAGAAGGCTGAGCAGTCTTGCAAGTAGGAGAGGACTTCATGCTCCAGGTGTTTTTGTCCTGTACAATTGAGTTGTTAGAAAGAGACTACAGTACTTTGGGAAAATCTAGCACTGCTGTTGTTATCAGTAACATTCACAGCTGGTTTGTAGTAAAATGCAAGACGCTCTAGTCTGTGAATAAATATCTTTCTGACTGCACAGGATGATAATTGCTCTGCCTGCGCTTTCTTTGGCACCTACTTATCTCAGCTGAAATGATTGATAAAAATATTTTTGTACTGACGTTGAACACTTCTAAATTATATAATGATTTTTGTATTATTTCACATTTACTCAAAAGAAAGTTCATGCTAAATTGAGTTTCACTGCTGTCAGTATCTTTATTAATCAGAATAGGAAAAGTATGGTGTGTTTCCCACCTTTTTGCACAAGATCGATTTTTACAGCAAGACTTCCTCTTTCTTTTCTTGGAGCGACATGGAGAGTTATGTACGAGGATATCAAGTCACTGACTTCAAACAGAAGACAAATTCACTAAAGTGAAAATGATTGTGATAGTTCTCTAATTTCCCCCACAGTGTATGTAAAACTGACTTTTAAAGTGTTTAGTGGATAATGGATCATGTAAGGTCAGTACTAGCCATAGCTGTTATGGCTATTATTTTCTCCTTTCATGGGAGGGTGCTCAGCAAAATGAGATTGTCACGCTCTTTTTTTTTGAGAGGACAGCGACAGACAGTTAAAAGCCTCTTCATGTAAGGATGTTATTTCATAAAGACACCAGCACTGGATTATCCCCTTCACTTTAAACTTCTGCCAGCTTGTACAAAGAGATAAAACAAAATAGCCCCAATCCCAGGGGTGGAGAAGTGCTGGCCAGATCTGCCCATGTCCACAGCTTTCATTTTGATTAGTCACATGTGAGGAAAATTCACTTAGGCTGAGAGGTAAATTTAATACCAGTTATGCCCATGCTGTTCATATCACAACCATTTTCACATGATGCCACTTAATTCCCTAAGAAGCAGAAAGGTAAATCGGTGGCTGGCCAGCTAAGGTGTCATAATGCATTAGGACCAGGGCTCGCTGCAGGGGATAATGGTTCTGATTGCTGTTGACTCATGTCTCCACCAACTGCCTCATGTAAAATAAGTGACATTTAAAAGGCATCAAGATGTGAGAAGAGGTGAAAAAAAAAAAGGAAGAAGGAAAAGCAGAGTACTAAACTTGCCACTTGAACATAAAGTCCCTTTTTCACCCTAAGTGGTATAAAAATGATAACTCAACATGCCATAGGTGACCTGCGCTGTGCTTTGAACTTCCCGTCTTGTGTTTTTAGAGAAAATCTGTAAAATTGCTTCTGGGAACTGCTCCAACATGTTATCATTTATTTCCCATTTAATTTTTTTTTTACTTTCTTTTTTTGCCCTTGGATATCAGTCTATTCATCTTTTAAAAAGCTTAAGGCTGAATCAAGTTAGGCAATGGTATACAACAAGAGGCAGCCTAGTCTCTGAAGGCCCATTTAAGTCTATTTTTATAAAAAGAATCAAATTCCAGTTTACAGTAAGCATATGCTTCAGTTGACATCTGTTTCTAAGACTTGGATGCTTTGTTTGCATAACAGGCACCAATAAATGGCCTTGTTTTAAGTCTGCTCACTCAGTTGTATTTGGGTTGTTCAGCTGGGGATTTGAGTTGCAGCTGATCCCCTACCGCTCATAGCAGATACTAAAGGGAAGAAAAAAATCTGAGAAACACAGTCTTATTTATTAATGCAGATTTCAGCATTCCCAATAAACCACTTTCTCTTTGTTAGGTGACTGCTAAATACTTGTTTGCCCAGGTAGAGAAGCATTTAAAAGTATCAAGTATTAAAGATAATAAAAAGTTGATTTGTTTTTTTAATATTGTACTTAATACCATTTGTATCATTCTCAACTGACAAAGCCTGGTGCATGTAATGCTGGGAATTAAATGGATGATATGCGTAAGAAATGCATTTGTTATGGCAACATATATTATAGTGATTTTTAAAAATTACTTTTGTTTTCTTTCAGTGTCCGTGCCCTATTGATGACACAGTCTAAAATATTTTGTAAGCAAAATTTAATTATATCTGCTTTCTTGGGAAAGCAGATTCTGGACTTCTCAAGGGAAAATTCGGAAGTGTATATGTTGCTTCTTTAGCTTGCAAAATATAAGCCTTTCTCTGTGAAGTGAGGCATTCTGTTGCAATTACATTATATTTCTCTCATATGTATAACATAATTTAAATACTTTTCTATGAAACCTAGGAAATGCCTGCAAAGAGTACAAAAATGTATCAGTGGTATCACAACTCTATCATTACCTTGCTTAATAACCACTGTAGTTTTTTAAAAGCAATAATATCAGCGCTGCTTCCTTGTTAGTATTTTGAACTTCCCCCCCCGCAAATTATTGTAAAGTGCTGTCTAGTAGTGTACAGAATATGTAACATATTTCAAGTGGATTTACTTATCAACTTTTTCTAGTGGTACCAACAGCAGAAGTGTGAAATATATCTACTCCATTTACTCTTATCCATTGCACCTACTTTCTTTTTCCCTTTAATTTTTATATATGGTAAAAATTTCATTGAAGAGAGATTTTAGATGACAGGACTGTAATTTTAAAACCAATAGAAGAGGTGTAAGCAATTTGAGCTTAGCTGAAGCATAATCTTAGGTTGTCAAGAAGAAACCCATTCTCCCTATGCTAATCAATCAGTATATCAACCAACCAATCATCTCCTCAGCTTAGCATATATCCTAAGGTTTGATATATCTATTAACTGCCCATCATGCAGCTGGTCTCTGGTTGATGAGATTCCCCCTATCTTGGCATTTGGAGGCAGACAACTGAGCTATCACAGCCTCAGATAAATACTAAAGTGGAGATTTCAATCCTGCTTCTGATAGCAAAGACAATCCAGGAATATAGAACATATTTTTAGAAAAGAACACATAGAGAATTACATTTTCAACAGTGTGTTATATGTGAAAATTGCATATATTTCATGATCCCTTCTTCCTCCACCCCCTCCCTTCCCAGAAGTAGCAGGAAATTACTCTTATATTGTGACTCAAACTCTCAACAGAAAAAGAGAACAACAAGAAAGTGCTAAAATTAGTTGTTAACTGCTAATTACTATAATGGTGTTATACAACTCCTTTAAAAAAAAAAGTGGCTTTCCTCATTATTACAGCATTATTACTCTATTGATGAAGAGCTGTATGAAAACAGTGTGTCACAACAAACTTAAACCTTAGGGGGAAAGTTTGGATTTCAGAAGATTATACACCTGCCTCTCCATTTGTGAAGTCTGAGCTCAAAACTCATTAAGTAAAAACACAAACTGGTTATTGAAGAGTCTACCTGCTAATATGGAAGTTTGGCATGAGATTTAACATAGTGTTTCAAGGTGCAAGAAATGCTATAGAAATTGGTGACTTACTGTGTTGGCTTTGCCATTAGTAAAAAACTGCCTCAAAGAATAAAATGGCCTAGATTGCGTTTTGTAAAATCTTGCTGCTCCCTAGGGAGAATCCTAGGGTCGCCCGAGGGTCTGTGGTCACCATGGAATGTGATGTAGGGCACAAGGGACAGATCTCCCACTCAAATTGCAGTATTAAAAGATGGGGTCCAATTTCTGTGCTGGCATATGACTGAGCAATTCCTGAAGTCAGAGGATGTGTGCTCACTTAAAAATTGGATCAATTCTCTTTCTCAACCTATCAACAATAAACACAAGCATATTGTTACAAGGTTAGCTTATAGGCTTTTTCATTCTTTCATTTAATTAAATTGAGTGTAATGATTCACTTTGCTTTTGTTCCTTTGTTTCTGAGACTCCAACCACTGGATGTTCTGAAATACGTTCTCTCAACGCCGAAAAATGGCGTTAAGTCCCTAAGCTATATATCTTAGTTAAAGCACATTGTTCTTGACACAAGAGCACTTCTGTGTCAGAGTGTAGAAAAGTAATTTTTTATACATCTCTACAATGTTTTTCAGCAGAATTCTTGTAGCACCTGTCTGTGTTTTTATACCTTGTAAAATAAAAATGGGGTCAGTTAGGTCATGATTTATTACAGTAACATGGAAATGTGAAAGTAATCAGGGAAAATAAGGCTACTTTGAAGACTAAATTCTACTCTTACCACTTTTGTATCCTCCGTTACCATAACCCACTGAAACACTGATTTCCTGATAAGGTTACCCTTGGATTTGACTCTACAAAACAATCCAAAGCACTAACATATACTAATATAAAAAAGGCTACTTTGTTTCTCAGAAGGACCATGCATATTTTAAATTCAAGGCTGGTTTGTCAGCTGGGATACACAGGCATAATACCAGCTGAAGATCGGGCCCACTGTGTTTAATGGTCATGAAAAGTGCCAGACCAACAGCTGTGGTTCTTGAAACCTGTTCAGGCAAAACCAGCTATGAACAATGGTAGTGTAAGTTCTCTTGTGTTGCCCTTTGAATGTATGTCAAACCTCACCTGGAAGGACCTGGAGGATCCTGAAATCCTTGGCCGGTCAGAAAAAAAAAGTAAATATTTTCCTTTGATATAGATTTGCCTTAACTCTTACAGTCTAAATTCATATGGCATATGAATCCATAAATAGATGAGAAGTCTGGTTCATCTTTGTGCAGCATTCTCACTTGTAGAACTCGTTACAAATCTTATTCCATGTGAAAGATGAAAACAAGGTTTAGTGATGGAGGGAGATTTTGGGCACCTCCTGCAAGATGGTTGTCAATAGTGTAGACTTTTGAAAATTGCACACTTAGCACCCGTTGAAATTACCCCAGGAGAAAGAATCAAGGCCTCTTCAATACAGGGACCTAATGAATTCATCTAAGAATATGAAGGCTGGATGGTCACCATTTGCCAGTACATGAAATTCGGAGTACTGAGATACACTGTTTTGTTAGACAAATATTGTCCAAAGCCTTCAAACTGAACTGTGCATGCAATTATTATTTCCACTTGTACCCAATTTGTATCGCCTGGCTGTACAGAGCAGACACTTTTCTAATAGTTTGGTTAACTGTGTGGAAGTTTGATAAAGGAGAAAAATATGAGTCAGAAGCTGCTGGGACCAAAAAGGTATTGTCTTTGTGTAGTTAATTTGATGTTAACTACGAATCACAAACCAAACAGAAGAAATCCAAGCTCTAGATACTACCTCTGAACACAACCAAAATTACCCGAATAAATTCCACTTTATTTATCTAGGGCATAACATAAGGGTGCATAGGGCAGTTACATGAACTTCTATGTTCTGTGTCTCATACAGAACATAGAAGATAAGCAATACTAGTAACCAACGTTAATCTACAGGTTTTTACCTTCTCTTTACCTCTTATATATCTCTAAACCCCAAAACAAACCAACCAAACAAACCCAAAACAACCACAAAACCCCACGGGGGAAAAAAAAAAACCAGAAACAACACAAAAAAACCCCCAACTAGTTTCCTTGCTTCATCTGTAGACAAAGTGAAACTAGGGTATTGGAATTGACAAAATAGAACTACAAGGCTACAGCTGAGATATGGTTGATTGTATCTGTAAGCTATTGTGAATCCTGGAAAAAAGCAGTTATTTAATTGAGCTATCCAACTATTTGCCTGGACATGGTTCTTTAAAATCTTCCTTTTTCTATTTAGTTTCTTGTTTGTGAAGCAAATATATATGCACTCCAGATTTATTGTTGCATGTTTAAATGGTATAGTTCAAATATCATTTGAATATTCTTTTTCTACGCTTCTCGGAATGGCTGTTCATTTAAATCAGATATTATGAAAACCAGATGACTAATCCTAAATTCAGGTGTACTACCACTCAGGCTAGGCAGATTGCTAGTTGATCATGCTAAGATGCTCCCTTATCCATTATTGGATCTGAAAAAGAGGAGGATTAAGAATTATCTGACTTCTCAGTTAATGTGCAAATCATCTAAAAGCTCAGCTTAGAAAGGTCTTAGAAAGCCGAACAGCACTAAAATAATAATAGTGTCTTAAGATTTTTTAATAATATAAATGTGCCGTATCACGCTTTTAGAGTGAAAATAGAGTTTTGGGGTTTCTATCTCAGATGGTCTTTTATCTCTCTCTTCCTGTTTTTGTAATTATGTATGAATGTCCTAGAATTCTACTTCTAATTAAAATTTTTTTATTGCAGTTAGAAGTTGTCACTTGGGACAAGCTCACACTGTTGGAATTTAGTAACAATTATATTATTTTCAGTCGATAGTAGAAAATAATTTGATATATATCTTTGGAAATGAGGATTAATATATTTACTTTTAACAAAGCATAAGGCAGGGAAGGAAAACTATATCTTGGGAAATATATTTGTATAATGTATCTGTGATCTTTGCAGGGGTTTTGTCTGTAATATGTATTTCTAGTATCTTTCTCTGCTCTAGGTTATGGTGAAAAAAAACCTTCATTGAAAAGATTGAAACACTATTTTTCTGTATTTTCAAGGGACAGGAGAATCTGTGAACCAGAAGGCATCTCTTAATGTTCCATCTTTGCATTTTAAGCTGGTTCTGCTGTTTGCTGTAGTAATATTTGTTTTATCGTTTCTATCACTCCAGTATGTATACTTGCCTTTCAAAATCTGTGAAAAGTATTTAAAAAGAAAAGAGAAAATGCTAGTATTTCAAAACCCTATTATAATGCATTTTCAAATATGTCAGACACATCTTTGTTAAAATTAAACCAAGGATTGGTTTTGAGCGAATAGCCCTATATCCTTACAGATGCTGTGGATGGATGCATCTAAGCTGCTTATTATATTGATGGGTTTTGCTGCTCTGCAGCAAATGAAAACAGGCAGCTGCTTCCTCCATCAAAGCAAAAAGCAGCCTGAGTTTTTATTAAACGAGTGTTCATTTCTTCTATTGCCAAAATTCTTACACAAAACAAAAGAGCAGTTTTAGCACATTATTGCTTAACTAGACATGAACAACTGACAGCAAGTGATAAGCCTGTCTGCTTTTCACAACTGGTAATCATTTTTGGAATAGATGTTTTAATATAGTTGAATATAAAATTTTGTAATTTACATCTACAATGGTACATAAATTTATAGATCCAGGTTTTTTGCAGGAGAATGAAGGCTATAATCACAAAAGGTTTGTTCCAGTGTTGTTTAATTTTTAATAACTATTTGAAAACTAGGTAAAAACACACACACACACCCCCCCCCCCCCAAAAATCCATTCATTTGAAAAAGATGTTAAAGACAATCATACCAGTAGATTTGTACAGTTGGCCAATTTTTCTTATGGAAGGGATATGCGTACATTTACAGCTTTGACTTGTTACTGTATTTCCACATCAGTTCCACCGAGCTTCTTAAGTTTGTGCTCTAAAAGAAATTTGCAGGTTGCAGACCATCATGTTTCCCTCCTAGTCATGAATAATAATGAGAATGAAAGTGAGAGATACAGTGCTGAGGCCATTTTGCCTAGGCTGAAGATCTCAGCCAGTGCTTATACATATTTTTCGATGATCTGAATATCATGAATTCTGCTTTAGATTGGAAGAGAGACAAGAGGTTCTACAAAATGTATGTGCATAGGGAAAAAATGTTTCTCTTTAAATTCTCTTCTATTTTTTCCTGATGTTCTTGTACCTTTTCAAACTCACTTATAGCATTCCTGCTGTGGAAAAGTAAGCTAGCCATTCTCCCTGCCTCAAATTACTCCTCTTCACTGGACTTAAAAGGTGGTTTGCCATCTGCAAAAGCCAGGTGCAGTAAGGCACAGATATAAGGTGATACTGTAAAGGCTATTAAATAATTTTCTTTTTTCATACTGTGTGTATTTATTGCTGAAGTTACTCACTTGTAAATACTCTTGGAGTAAACTTCAGAATGGAAAGCCTCAGATTAGACAACTGGACTTTCAAAATATGTTAGCTCTTAAAGATGCTGGCATTTGAGGTGACCAAATGTCCAGAGGGGCATGGTACTTGGTAGCTGTTCTCCTTTTGAAAATCTGCTCTCAAATTCAATTTTTTAGTAAATAATTTTACAGTTCCAGGCACACCATCTGCAACTAGCTTGGCAATGATGACCCTTCTTTTATCTGCTTCTGCTGTAGATGGGTGTAAACTTAACATTTTGTGTACTGAAAACAGAGTGAAACAACGTGGGTTTTTGTCAGTGGGTTTTTTCCTTGCTTACCAATTCCCTCCATTTCTTCATTGTGCTAAAGTGACTAGGCTTGTCTCTGGATTATTATGGAAGTTATTTTCTATTAAATTTTTCCACTTCTTTATACATGCATTTTATGGTATCTAAAAAATGAATATTTGTAATATTAGTGCCTTATTATGTGTGTTTACGTTTTTTGATTCAATACACTTTAGGTAGGATCTTAGGTAGCAGGGATTACTGATTATCCTTTCATCTGTGTCACATTTTGCATGCTGTGTGAACAAGTGGATGAAAATAAAATCTTTATTTCCTGACTAAACTGAACAACATTTTTTATGGCAAAATTGTATTGAAAATGGGGTTGAGATATGGAGCTTGAAGAAAGTTTAGAGCTAGGAATGTTTTTGAGAGCTATGCCAACTAACTACAGCAGTTAAATTATTTGCAGGTAGTCTTTACTCAAGCAGTTACTCAAATTAGAACACCCATGTTGTATGTTACTACCAAGATGTATTTGGCAGACATACACTGTGCATCCACTTGGTATCTAGTCTTAATTGTGCTGTTCATAATCTCATGTTCTAACTTTGACTTGGACATGAAGTTTAGTGCTCCACTGACAGAAGGGCTCGTAGTATTGGTTAGAGCTTACTTTTGAAATTTGATCCTAAGTGCTGTTGAACCCTGATTTTGATCTGTTCTCTTACTTCTCCAGGACCCTCAGCAGATGTACCATGCTTCTTGCTGTGCATGGTGGTGGTGATCCACGGAAAAACTAACCAGGATAAAATGTTCAAACTTACCTTCCAATGTGCCTTGAATATAGTCACATAGTCAGTAGAAAATAAGGTTTGATACTGTAAAATTAGCGTTGTGACAATGCTACAATGCTCTAAGAATGGAAGAACCTTGTTTTAAATTCCTAGAATTACTTATGTTATATTCCTAGAATTGCCTTTTCCAGTAAATACTGTAGTTTTGGGGATTTTCCATCTGCTCTACAGTCTTTTAGCAGAGGTGATGGGGAATAATAGCCTGTCTGGACAGGCCATTAATTTAACACCTCTGCACAGTTTATTGTAGTGCTAAAGATTTTTCTGCTCTCCACTAACCATGTGTCTCAGTGTGGAGGGATAAAAAGTGCCTTACTTAAGGTCAGAAAACACTTCATCCTTGCTCAGTGCAGTTGTTGGTACAACCTTTGAGACATTATTCATCACTTTGCCCAAAAATGCTTTTTTTTCCGCTCACTTTGATGACTATTAAAGCAAATAAGGTTATTTCATGTAGTCAAGGATCAGGACATACTAGAAAAAAGATCTTTTTGACTGTATTCATATGGGGAAAATGACTGACTTTTCAAATTTAAATTGTCTTTGCTTTTGAGGGTTAAGATAGGATTTGTACAAAATTTACTTGAGACTTCAAATGAATAGGAAGACATCTCATAGTTTAATAGTGCAAATAAAAGACAAAATTTGAATGTTGAGATCAAACGTCTGTACATGTGGCTGTGTGAAGTGCTAGGGAAATGTGAAAATACTTTCAATTTGGTTTAGCTTTGAAAGTAACTTCTTGATCTCCTAGCATGAGTTAAGCAGTTGTAGGACAGCTTTATACCTCCTACTCAGAGTTTCCAGGGACAGCTCACCTGTCACCTCCAGTTGCCACTATGTTTCCTGTGTGCAGACAGTAGAGCAGAGTTCCAGTAATCTTGCTCTATCCCAGTTAATCAGTAGCTACTGTGAGTTCTTTGTACCTGTGGAGCACTGCTGAGACATAATAGCTCCAATAGTCAGATGTCTTTCTTAAAAATACACGTCTCAAAATACTTTTCTACTGACATGATGTTCTTTAAGAACTTCACATCAGATCTCAATATTTGTTATCCAGAGGTTGACAGCATTCTTTAAAATATGTGGTAAAAAGCAACAGGAGGAGAAACAACTTTTTTTTTTTTTTAAATACTGGGTAATTTATTTCTGGTAGACAATTTTCTGTACTATCGTAGAGTATTCAGCATTTTTAGATTTGTTGCAGAAGAAGCACAGGCTTTGTGTAGCTTCGGACTAGTGGTGCTCCAGCTGGTGTTTAAAACACAACATCCTCAGAAGGCTGTCTACGCGTGGCTTAGTCCCTGTGGCTTGAAGGTTGCTTTTAGAAACTGTCGTGCCATGACTAGTGCAGAAAGACCTGACACTTTGCAATAGCAAGCTCTTTGAAAGTGATAATACCAACTTAAGTTATGTTTCTTTCCATTATTATGATTTTTTTAGTGTTGTTCCTCTGTTGGAAGAGTTTGGGTGCCTTTTTTTGGTTATGTCATACCGCATGGTGTAAGGATGACTGGGGTTATTTTTCTCGGCCTTCCTATAATTTCATTCTGTGTGTCTAAGTAACTTTTTCTGTCTCTGTCTCTTACTTTGGTTCCCAATGTGCAAACTTGGGACAGTAGAAATTCATGATATCATCAACTTCTTGTGAGCTAGACTCCATTACTGTGGTGATATTTTATGATATGGTGATTAGTGCTGTAGAAATGCCTGCATTTTGTATGGCTCTGATGCATTTGTAGCATTTCTCTATCCACTGTCGTACGATTTAGTGATAATGTTTTTCTACTCCTTCTACTGTAATAAGTATCATAAATGTGTCTGGAAGTAGATATCTTTCTTACGGCATTTATAGTGAAAATCCTGCTCCATCCTAGTGGTGAGGGGGTACTTGTCGAGAGTTGGAATGTGGGCAGACATGAGCTCTCTCTCTGTCCCGTGTCTTCAGACATGCCCATTCTTGAGAGTCTCCTTTGAACACCAATGCAACTTAATTTTTTCATATGTTTCAATAGAGATTCCAATGCTCTCTGGAAATTACTCTCTGTTTTCACGTTGTACTTAGCAAGGTGATAAAGAGTTTTAAAACCTCCAGTAAAGGTCACAAAATATTTATTTTTGTGAAAAGAAACTCTTGTTTCTCTCTGTTTCATCATTCAGTGAGATTTTTTAGCCCCTCTGTCTAGGACTTGTAGAATATTTCTAGCCTTGAAAATACAAGCACCATTTGGGGAGTCTTGATATTCTTTTGCCTATCCATCTGTGAATAGTTTACTATCATGTAAGTAATTGTACATGCAAATAGGTAGCATCCAATATTGTGTATTTATAATCAAATTCAGAAATCAAAATGAGAATAATTTTATTTTAAATATGAAAGAATTATTTTAAGTGTGTTCTTAGGAAACTTAATTCATATCCGTAGGAAACTTAATCCATATCCATATGTATGTGTTTGCAGGAAATAAATTATGCTTTTCACAACATAGCGGTAGTTGTTAATTCACAGGAATTCTGCATTTCTGCATTACAGCTGTATGTTTTCTAACAGAAGCAGAACTATCTTTCTTATACTTGCAACTTCAAAATGTAGGTCATTGTGTTGGCGAATGTAGGTCAGAGTGAGGAGGAAGAAGACAGAATGCAAACTCCTCCACATGGATCTTTAAGCTTATCCCTGTTTTGAAGGTAAAGAGGCTTACCTACCTGTTCAAGCACGAGAAGCTTTTCCTTTTACTAAAATTAACGTAAGTATTCTGGCTTCTGGCTTCTTGGCTTAGCTGGGAGCACTCTGTGCTTCCACACTTGAGACTTGTTTATGAAAGACCTCCTGACTCCTGCTTCTTTAGCTTCCACATGCTTATACCATCGCTGAGGTGATCCTTCCCTCCCTGTGGGGGAAGGCAGCGGGAAGGAGAGCTGTGCATGTTGCTGGCATCTGCCTAAAGAAGAGCATTGTCTTTGCAGAGGTGCTTTACCCTTCTCTCAGCACAGAGCTATCTGATTCACCTGCAGTTCCAGCCGGTATCAACATTGTAATGGTAGCAGGGGAAGGAACGGTGACCCCTCAGAAAAGATTCAGTGACACCGTTCAAAGTGCCCTCTCAATAATAACTGCAGAGAAGTGAGAGACATTTGACTGAGGGTACTGAAAAGTCAGATGTTGAAGGATGTTTGCTACAATTGACAAGTATTTTTAAAACTCACTCAGGCTAGAAGTTTGCTATAAAAGGGTTTCAGTTTTTAATGTTTGTGGGTGTGAGGGTTTTCGTAATGTGAGATGTAAGTATTATAAATGGTATTAAATTAGCCGTGTCTTCACTAAATATTAAAAAGCACTTTTATTGCTTGAGTGTACACCAGTCACTGCAAACTGAAACATTCTTTATGTTATATACTAAAATATTTAAACAGTTATTATATTTATTGCAAAATCTGTCATTTTAGCGTATTTCAGTGCTCAAAAGCATTGTAATGCTCAAAGGAAGATGAAAAACCCTGTACAGTTCTTAGTGTATGTTTCACTAAAGAATGGGTAGTCTTGTGTGAATATTTTATTTTAACCTTTAGCAAGTTAAGCAAAATAACACATTCAAAAACACCTGATCAGACTGAACTGTCGTAAACAGGACAAATACAAGTATTGCATTAGTGGTTTTGTCATACATATGTATCATCAGTCTATTTTTTTTTCCCTTAAATATCTTTGTTTTACAAAAGTTATATGCAGAGTTTTGGACAAACCCTGTTTTGGCTTTTGCTTGATCTGCATGCAGTCAAGACATCTTTAAATTTTCGTTATTTCTCACTATGAGTAAGGGTAGTTCAGAATACTTACTGGATGGAAAAGAAGAATTATATTGATGATGGTTTTAATCAGGCTTTAAGTGATTTAAAGGATGACAGTTTTTCTCCCAAACTTCTGGTTCTGTTAAAAATGTAGTGATGTTTTTAGCCTTGAGAACAAAAAATTGGTAAAAATGGTCTGAGGGATACACATACATAGTAAACTGCATGGAATTCAACTTACTTGTCTAGAAATATCTAAAAGATGCTCTACATGTCAAATGAGTGTGCTGGAACTGTTGAAATGTCTGTAGTTCATAATATGAAGTTTGTGTCTCAGTTCTTAATGTCTTGTGTTGGTGGAGGAGGGAAGGTGACTCTGGATTTTACCTGTGGACAGACATGTAAACAAGGTTTTTCATTGCTAAGCAGCCACAGATGAAAAACACATACAACCATAATTCAGCTGCATATGCCTTTGATACTTCCTCCTTTAACTTTGGGAACCTTTGCAGACATAATTCAAGTGCCTGAGTATGAGTCTGTTTTCCTCAGGCTCCCTCCAGCAATGAAGTCTGGTGCCTGCAGGAGAACATGCAGGGCACACAGGATCTGTGCTGCCCTCTCCTTGGGCCACAGCATTTCAGCTGGACATTCCAGTCAAGTGGGAAACTGGTCTGGCAAAACAGCCAGTTTCGTGAGAGACTGATTTTGAAGGAATAAATTTACGTGGAAGCCTCCAAGCAGTTGTCAATGTTGATGATGACCAGTATAAGTTTTATGGTGGAAGCTAATAAATTCATGAATAATACAGATTAGGTGAAGAAAGTGGGATTGCTCCTGGCAGTTTCTGTAGGAGAACTAGGGGAATTCAAATGAAAATGGCAGGGAGGCAAGTATAAAATGAGAGAGGAGGGGTTTCTTTATACAGCACGATGAAACTGTGGCACTTCCTGGTGCAGCTCTGGAAAGTTTACCACAGAACTGTTACCAGCAGAACAACCAGAAAAATCCTTCAGTGCCTGTTAAGCAGAACTTAACATTTGTATTTCCTCTTCTCCTTCTTCTGAACTTCTTGAGCCACAACTAGAAATCACACTTTTATTGCCCTAGTCCTGGATTTGTCCTTAGCATGTGCTGCTGGTCAGTCTCCCTTACACTCAGACTGATGCCTGACCTAACAACAAGAGAAAAGGAGCTAAATAAAAAGAAACCGGGAAGAAATGGAGTGACTGTAGTATGATGATGATGTAGCTAATGAAAAATGAGAAGGCTCCTGTCCCCTGTTGGAAACAGGCTACAAGGCACATTTGGCCTTGGATCTGGCCTGGTACAAACAGGTCGATGTTCATGTGAATGCCCAAATGAATTAAATTTTATATGATTTTTAAAGTCTTGATTTTATTGCATATATATGTGTAGATATATGTGTATGTTTATGTGGGTGTGCATGTATCTATAAATTTCTGATCATTAGTTGTGATGAAATCTATGAAATACTCAATTCCAATGTTTAAATCATAGGTCTTCTTTTTATTTTTCTTTATTCCATGGTATTATGGCAAATATAGAAAATAAAACAGTGGGTAGAGGTCTGTAACTGGTAATATGCATTCAAATATTATTTTAGACCAGAAAAAATATGTTCTAAGAAGGCAAATATCTTTGTTTTATAGGTCTCTGGCCCTCTGAAGAAGTGCTGGCTTACTACTGCCTAAAGCATAACGAAATATTCAGGTACAGAGTTAAACATAAAAAGATATTTTCCAATCCCTTAGTTTTATTGTATCTGCATGGTAAAGATTGCTATGATTTAAGTCTTCAGATTAAATTTAAAATGTTCAAGGTGAAAGCATGTTGCTCTTAACAAAGAATTCTGAGCTGCCTTTGGGTACTAATATTGCACAGCAAGCTTTCTGCTATATGTCAAAGACTTTTGATTTCCACTCAAGGCGTTTTATTTCACTTTGATTTTTGGGAAACAAAAGTGAAGCTCCAATCGATCAGTGCTGATTGTGAAGGTCAGGAAAAATAAGATATTCTTTAAACTGACATCTGTTGCAAAAGCAAGCAAAATATTATCTGATAAAATACATAAAAATCACTGCATATAGTAAGAGGAATTTGCACCTGTGTTTAAATGTTGTGAAACAGTTTTGAAACGTCCTTCACTTTTCTTCAGTTTTGGGTTTTTTCACATTTTCTAAACTTATAGAAGACCGTTATCAAGGATCCAGTAGGAACATCTAAACATAAAATCTGTCCTGCATCCACTTTCTTTCCCCCTGAGCACAGTGAGATTTGCACTTGGAAACCCTTGAAGTTTCATTGTCTGGAGGATGAATAGGATGCAAGAAAAGCCATTATAACAGTGCATTTGAAGGCACAAATTGTGTTCTGCGCAAGGGTGTAAGGCTAATACCAAGTAAATGAGCTTGGAGTATACAAAATCCCAGTTTGTATAAGTATGGTGTTGGTAAAATCAGAAAGACCAAACTGTGAGTCTCTGCCCCTTGTACCAAATGAGCAACTTGCTTAGACTCCTGTCTGTAATCAAAGACCTGGCACCAAAGTGTGCCCTGGTCCATAAAGCCTCATTTCTATTCCATCCACCACCTGAATAAAGCCCGGCCCATTAGGGGAGGCAGCTCATACACCTGATCTGGCTGCTCCTTCCTCCCAGGTTGGTTGTGTGACTTCTGATGCTGTAGTGATGTCCCTGTAGCACTTTGCTGTCTGTCCCCATGCTCATATGCTCTGCTTGTTCTCCAGGGCTCCTCACAGCAAACCTCCCCGTGCTGCTCACTCAAAGAGTATTTTCCTAGTTTGGGTGTGCAAGCTGTGATACTCAGAGACGACGATCAGTCAAACTTCCATGGAGTAAATGGGCAGTTTCACATTCTGATTTCTCAGGATTATGCCCTTCTGTCAGTACTCTCAGAGTAGAGTTTCTTATTTTATTCTCATTTATAAATGTCACTAAATATTGCCTGAGAGATACAACTTTTAAAATTTGCTAGTAAGGGAACTTTGCACTGAAATAAATTTTGTATGCATAAATATTTTTGTGTATATGTGTGTATGTGTATGCTCATATGCCTTGTACATAGAAATTTGGTTCAAAATGCACTAGAAGCCTCACACTGGATACTTCCTGTGTTTATTTCAGTAAGTATGATTCTTATAAAGGAGTAAGTGCTTTTAAGTCTTGTATATAACCATATATATATACTTTTAATGTATATAATACACTTGGTTTAGAAAAACTAAAACTTACTTGAGGAAAAACCTATGATCATTCTGTTTAAAAATCCAAATTGCAAATTTCCCATATTTGTTTTATATTCTTATTGGGTTTACGTACAGCTTGTTCCTCCAAACTATGTCTTTCTTTTGTCTCATTTTGATTAAATAGGACAACTATACTTTTTTCAAATAAAATTTGTGGTGTCTAAGAAAAATAAATCTAACCCGTCCAGACAGCGAGCATTATTATACAGTCATACAGCCTAATCCGCTCGCCTCAGTGAACAAAATATCAGCATCTGTATACTGATACTGATACGGCATCCCAGATGCTCTTCCTAAATATCAATGTTGAGTGAGTAGGGAGGTGACCCTTTCAGATAAAAATAGACTTTCAGATGTTGATGTTTTAGAGGAGAAGAAAAGGTGCAAGAACAAAAGCAACCAAAAAAATCCCCCCAAAACCAAACCCAACCAAACAGTTTAGCTAAAATTCCATTTTCTGCCTGTCAGAAGTGTCTCAATGGGAATGCTCCTGCCAGCTGTAACAGTTGCTGCAGATTTTGCTATAAAGCAGCATGTTCCTAAACTGAGGCTCTGCCTTGCCCCAGACGCTGCTTCACACAGTTTCGGTGTGGGGTCAGCATCCCTCCCTCCTCCCCTCCTGGGGCAGGCCGTGGCTCTGGAGGACATTCTTTATGGCTCCCCCTGCAAGCTCCCATCCGGCACACTCTCTGCGCCAAATTATATTTCACATGCACGTCTTAATAACAGCACAGTATGGTCTAAGTTAAAAGCAGCCTTTTAGACCATGTATTCAGCCTTTTGATCGGGCTCAGTTTAGGCTCTTGACACTAACTTCGTTTAGTTTTCTGAGGCTTAACCGTTTGCTGTTCCCATCGTTGTTCATAACAGCATTGTTTGTAGGTCACTTGCAGTTTTAAGTGCTAATTGAAGGATCGGATTTCTCCGTGTGTAATTATTTTGTGGTATACGGCTTGCTTTAAAACTTCTCTCTTTTTAATATAAAAAGGCTTTTAGGCATAACTATATGGAAAGATATATAAATAATATTAATTTCTCCATTTACTTCTCTAGCTGTTTTTGCAAGAATGAATGTGGATTAACATTGTTATCCTTTCCTAACAATTATCTTTCGCTACTCTAGCTAGTTTAGTTCTAAAAGACAGAGCCATTGACAAGGGAAAAAAGGGAACCTTCTCAGATTTTTCAGCTCAGCGGTGGTAATGTTGCACTGAACACTAATGAGGGAACCCCCACTGATTTGCCTGCTTTGTGACTTTTCTATTTCATAATTATTTTTAAAACGCAAAACGACATGAGGTAGCCTAGTCATGTCTCTACAACTTCCTGGTAGCTCAGTTCTTACTGCAGATGGCAATTTGTTCTTGTAACATATATGTCTCTCTGACCATTTTCATCTAATTTGTATGGGTTCTACCATTTCCTTTCTCTCTTTCAGGGACCTTGCTGTGTGTGAGCTAGGGGGTGGCATGACATGCTTGGCTGGGCTCATGGTAGGTCTTTTCTCAATTCCAATCCCATTCAGAGGAAGAAACAAAAGGAAAAATGTTCCAGTGCCTCCAACTGCTGGGTCAGAGAACTGTCAACAGCCTCAGCTGCGGTCAAGCTGCAGAGTCTTGAGAGACCTTCTAGATTGACTTGCTTTCGTATCATATTGATTTTATGGTTGCCTCGATGAGCAGAAACATTTTACCTCGGTGTAGTCAATATCTTTTGTTGTGACATTCCAGGCCACGTACGGTCTGTCTTTCATTGCCATAGCCGAAGCTTTTTTTTTTTCAGATTATAGTCCCATTTGCTAAGATACAGGAATAGCCTGGCGAATCACAGTTGGAGCACCATGATATAGCTGCTAATGTTTTGCCTGCATTATTACACCAACAAACATGATCCAGAGCTCTCGGTAATTAGATTCTTTTGAATTAGATTGGCCATTCAGGAGAGTCGTTCACCATTCTCTGGGTTCTGAGTCATGTATTCAGGAGATATTATGTAGCAGTGCAGTGCATTAGACAAGTTTTTATGTCTCTACAAATAAAAGCATATTGTTACACTGATTGGCATTTGACAAACCTGTCGCTCTTATACAATGTGTCGAGGTTACAGCCCAATGTGCGAGCATGTCAAAGCTCACAAAAAAATTACCCTTACAAAGCCATCTGCCTGCAATGCAAAGTTATATGAAGGGCATCAGGCAGTCAGACAGAAGCAAGCTGAAAGGCAGAGTGACAGCCTTGTATGATGGCTCTACTAGATAAACAGAAGCCCGCAAATGAAAGCCTCTCAGAATACCATCATCGGCTGTCACAATGCAATTACGGAACAGAATGATAGCAAGATAGAGGCTCCCGCAAATGGAATGATAAAAGTATTGACTGATTTGATTGAATGATTAAAATAATGCAGACATAAAATGAAAAAAGATTGAAGATTGTTACAGAGAAATAGGTGAGGAAGCATGATACTGAAGGCTTGTCACTCCTGTCTTCACTTCCACACAGACAAGCATATTTGCTCATTGTTTGCTGTGCTCTTTTTTTCAGGTTGCTATTTCTGCAGATGTCAAAGAAGTTCTGTTAACTGATGGAAATGAAAAGGCCATCAAAAGTATCCTTATTCAGATAGAAAACTGGTTTGTTGTGCTCGTTCCTTTTTACTGGCTGAGTAACAATCGATATAAAGACAGACAGCATGGGGCATATTAAGAAAAAGTCCCCACATAAGTAATTAAAAAACAGATGTGGAATATCTTGAACAGAGCAGCAGCTTCCCCCATAATAAAGGCCACATTTTCTCCGTTAATTAAAAATGCACGTGTTGTTATAGAGCATGTACAGTAGTAAATATTTGTCTCAAGGTTGAGTGCTGGAAGATTCATCTGTGTATGCTGCACATTACAGGAGGTGTAGCAAGGAATCAAATCATTAGCTCCCCTTCATGTATCTGTTTTGCATAAGAGCTAGGGTTTTTTTCCTACTTTCAGATACTAGCCCCTTAAAACATACCCAGCATTCATATATTGTCAGAGCTTTTCCGGTGTACGTTGAAACATTTCATTGTTGCTGCTAAGTTATAACTGCCTACAAATTACCCATTTAGTCTTCTTAATCAGTTACCAATTTATCATTATTTCTCTTGATGTAAGATTGCAAAACTCCTCTGTCTCTTGTAGGAAGTCTTTCATTGTATTTCTTATATTACAATAAATTGTTATTATGCCCTTCTAATATAAACATATAGTTCAGAAAATTGAACTGGACTTGGGCTAAGCAAGAGAATGAGTGAGCATAATTTGTGGCCACATTAAATATCAGCACAGAACAAGAACAGATCTATACAGTGAATACTAATAGCCCTTAGAAATTGAGAGGAAAAAAGGGAAGATATCTATTTGCTTTTGCTCCTTGATAATCTTTCCATTTACATTTTAAGGCAGGCTAATTTTTCAGGTTTTGGCCACTGCAGCTTCAGAATTATTTCTATTTGAGTTTTGTATGCATTTGAGAGCTAACATAGTGAATACTTGGTGGAAAAAAAAAAAAGTTAAACTAATCTGTGGCTTAAATAAATTGAAGTTGCTGATGCCTGTTAAAACAGGAGACATTTCAGTGCAATAATATTACCTGCTACCTTTAAAAAAGACTTTCTCTGAGGTAACTGAGGTAACTATAACTGCTGACAACACTTGAAAAATTTCATGTTAAAAACAGTCAATCCTAGATCATATCTGTTAAAACTTGAAGTAAGCCTGCTAAAAGTCTCTTTTTTTCTTGAAAAGGCAAGTTCTCACCTGTATTTCAGGGGTTCTTAGTTTGTTAAATTCTAGCGTGTTAGACTTGTGTCTTGAGGAGGAAGTATTCATTATTCTCTGTATTTTAATCAGTACCACCCCTTCCAATCTTTCTTCCATGTAATTATGGAGATAAAAAATATGGGAGAAAAATGTTTCAAAACTAGCCTAACAAAACAAACTCACGTTGTATAGAAGCATAGATATTTAACAAAAGGTCATTTTACCCACAAAAAGCTTCAGGTGGGCTCAGTAATCATCAAGTCAGCAAATGTCTTGCATAGCAGATTCCATAAACATACCTGAACTTTTTTGAAATGTAGAAGACTCTTATAACAAGGGAAATTGGCGAGTGCTAAAATATTCACTCAATCTTTGGAATTAAACAAATAAAAGTGCTTTTATTCCTGCAAAAGATACTGTTAATGTTATCTAATTATCACACCTTAGTTTTCCACAATATGTTTTAGAAATGTCTTCTGTTCCCAAAAGTCTTACAAGAGGTCTTCATCTGTATTCACTCAGTGAATCCCTTTCAGGGAAGTGATTGGTGGACGGCTCTAACAGGAATTTATTTTTCTTTTTTAACATTTGGTGCTCAGAAGGCTCAGCATTCAAAGTGCTTTTATTGTGTTGGATTTTACAATGGGCTTAATATTAGCAGGGTGCCAAAGTGCAGCAGGCTAAGAACTTTACCATGTAGGTGAAATGTATTCTTGAAAGTGCACATAATAAAATTTATGTTGCATTTTATATGGTTTATAGACTTCAGTAGTAATTTTATGATCTGTCTTATGGTAATTTTCTTTTGCGCTCTATTCTATAGTGACTGGCTATAATAGAAGTTTAGGCTAAATTTAGATCTGTTTCAGCCACACCAGACTCACTGAAATCAATATAGAATTTCAGGTGTAACTGGAAATAGCATTCGCCCCAAGTGCTACTGACTACAAATGATGTATTTTTGCTTGTTCTTATTATTGCTGATGGTATTTTTTAATTGTTTAGCATACCAAATTAAGGTAATGTGGGATAAAATACTGTTTTCTTTTCTAGATTCTACTCCTTAGAAATAGTTAATGCCTAGTATTAAGGTTTTTATGTAGGTATTATAGATTAAAATAATCTTGTTTTAAAATTACTGTTTACATCTTCCCTTTAAATTTCTCAGGAAGCTTAAATTACATGCCAGTCATACTATAATATCCAAAAATTACTTTCCAAAAAGTAAAAGTGGTTTTCAACAGAAAAGAAAAAAATCCCTGTCAGAAGCCAGGAAATCACCAAGCAAGCCTGCTAATTATTCTTAATGGGCAAGATGAGCACATTAAGAAACAAATGAATACATCAGTGAAATGTAATTGAAAATCGACCTGGCAATAGTGCATTGCATCTGAGAATCTGCCTTTGTATTATCAACATCATCATAATTATTGTTGTTTTTGTTGTTGCTATCACTATTCAGTGAGCATAGCTAACAGCTTTGCTTTGTGAAATCTCAAGCTTTTGAGGATTTGATTTTTCTTCTAATTTTTGACATGCTTCCTATTAGTCTCCATTTCATACTGCCACATGAAGTATTCACTCTGTATGTTTTCAGTATTTATTTTAGGATATGTTATTGAAATGTTAGAAGTTAAAAAAATTTTACAAATTAGTCAATTTCAAGTAATTGTTGTCATTCTAACCCTCTCACTGTGAAATATATTGCTATATTTTATATTAATCAATAATCTTATGTATGATGTTTATGGAGGTTTTTAAAAGGACATTGTGATTTGAGTTGCTAGACCATTTAAATTACTTCACTCTAACTCCTTTTGCTTATCATGAGCAGGTTTTAATTGATTAAATAGATCATTTATATTGCAAAATCAATAAAATAAAGACAGATGTTACTCATTTTGCCACCTTGTTCAGAACTTTATTGTTGATTTAGCGTGTTTTATCTAAGTTCTTTCAGTATCATTTAAATAAGGAAAGTATTAGGATTAAAAATACAGACATTTCAAGTGAATAATTAAGATATACATGGACAAGGTTATCAGATTCATCCTGTTGTAATTTTGGGTGATACGCATTCAGATACAAATTTTCCAACTTAGCTAATATCTGTGACGTAAGTCAGTCATGAGCATCAAATTTTATTTCCTCAAAATACTGGAAGCATCTTTACTCATTTTGACATGTCCAAATCCGAGGATGAGGTTCATTTTAGTAAAAATTGTCTCCTGTTTCAGAGAGGCTGTGTACTTTCTGCCTCAGCTCTGTTTCACACCATGCACTGGTGACTTGAACTGCTGTCTGAAAGCATCAATAACACAAAACATTGGTGCAGTGCACTATAATGGCCATTAAAATACAGTGTATGGATCTTTCAACAGTCCTGGGAAATTTAGGTTAGAAGGGTCATGTTTAGCCTGAATGCCCAAAGACATGGGCTCATAAATTATTTTAAAAAGCTAGTGTTAACATGTTTATAACCATTATTAATAGTTTTACTCAGTTATATAATTTAAGTGCAGTGTAGCTAATTTATCAACAATGTTATTTCTGCCCCTACTTAAAAGTAGCATGCTTTGCTCATGGAGTTGTTTATGCCTTCCTTTTGCTGCACAGGTATAGACCATTCATTTGCTACTCCTCATATTGTGAAAAAGATTTAAAAGGCACATCCAAACTACAGAGATTTGTTTAAACCAGTTGTCTATCATTCCATTTCTAGTTTTTGACTTCACAAAATACCAGTTGTCTTTTCCAGTGTTTGGATAGAGGCTTTCCTGAAATAACTTTTCTTAAATAACCAACTTTGTTAGGAAGGCCAATTATGTCATTTCAGCAAAGCAAAGAAAAAGATATATCAAAGCAAAGAAAAAGATATATCAGTGCTATTTCAAATTAGCCTGACTCTCATATTCAATTTTCTTATAAGAGCACTTTTGAAAGCTCTGACATATTTTGTGGACCTAGAAACATCCTCCTAATTAGCGTCAGATTTCCCATACCTTAAATTAAAAAGAGAGATCTTTTACATCTTTGCCAAAAATGTCTGTTCAAGATAATTATTTACATTTGAAAGTGAACCCTTCCAATATGTATGGATTCACACTGAGTAACAATTCATATTCTCATAGCTTTCACTTACTTGCTACACCTTTTCCTTCCAGTGGCTTTTCACTAACCACAAATGATTGATTATGAAGGTTATCTTTCTAACCACAGATGACTGGGCTCAGCTCCCCCAGAAACTTTTCCTTGATAGCCCTTGCTTTAACCTGCCTGAATGGCAACCTCAGTTTGTGACCTCAGCTTCCAAACTACAAGAAGCTGAGACACAAGGCTGAGGTACTGTTGTGGTATCTAAGGGGAAGAAAAGGCATTTATTGCTTTGCACTCTTTTAAGTTGGTTCCAAATCATTCTCAAGAAAGCAAATGGATTGGAAACTCCTTTGCCTATAGGTTAAGGTGCTCCTGTTGTGTGTTGGATTCACCCAGACAGAGTCAGGAACATAGGTGTGTCTCTTATGGGTAGGTTCTCAAAACACATAAGCCTCCAAAATCTCAGCATTGGGTATAGTGGTAACAGTGAAAAGTGAAAAGCAGCACAAACTAAACTGGACACTAGTGGTTGTGTGAAAAAAATTTCAGTTCTCCGTGGATGTAATTCTTATATTTGTAAATAGGTGCCTTTAAATATATCTGAGGTATGGGATGTCTTTTTTCACTTCCCTCTATAGCTACAGGGCTAGAAATTCCTTAAATGAGAGAGTAAATAGAGGTAGAAAACTAGAGCAAATTGCTGCATAGATATATGGCTGATGTGCTGGAGTAGCAATATAAAATGTATGCTTCTGAAAAAAGATTGGCTATTAGCACAGATTAAAGAAGAACAAACAGATAAGGACATTATGAAGGAATTGGAAATGGAAAAGAGTTGGGTTTATTATTTTTATTATTGCTCTGGTTTTGTAGATAATTCTTAACAATTATACTACAGATGTAAATGAGATCGTCACAAGAAACCAAAACGCTGGAGTATTTAAGGCTCAGAAAGTGTCGAGCTGGTAAGATTATACTAAACTTTTTTACTGATTCTTGCCTGTACTTCTATATTAATGTAGATGTGAAATGTATGCAAAAGTGTGACCTGTGTTAGTGATGCTGACACAGGTGTATATATAATATACAGCTGTATATATAATAGGTATATAATATATATAATAGTTAAGTGATGCAAGACAAAAATTTGGAAGTATAAAAAAAAATTAGCAAATACAGTATGATTAACCTTGGTGACATAAGCTCTCTTTCCTTTTTTTTTTTTTTTTTAATATACTCTATCTCTTTTCAGTCTGTGATTTACTGCATGGTTGAAATTTGGCTGCTTCAGAGTCAACACTACCCATTGTACTTAAAAAGAGATTTGGAATGAATGTATCTAAATCTCTGGCAGATTTCATTTTAAATAGCTCTGAGAATTCGGGGTGGCAACAAATCCCATTTGCCCCTGAGGTAGATGTTGTTGGAGCATCCGTGAGAGTTTTTTTGGTCATCCTGCCTGTGTGATCGTTACTGTGTTGTCACTGCGAGGACAGATGGGGAGCATGGGAACCAAGCACAGTGTATTCATCTCTTGCAGTAATTTAAAAGTAAATTATAAAGCACTTCATATTCGTGGTACAAGGTTAAGAATTAGAAAATGGTTACCCAAGAGCAAATAGTACACTCTTATTTGTGTGTCTAAAAATTTTTTTTTGATTACTCATATTGCAGAAGGGCCCTCAGTCCTTCTAAAACTGATGAAAGTAATGCTGAAAAGGGACTGAGAGAGGTGAAGTGTTAATGCAGAATAAGCTTACTCACATAGAGGGTTAAACCCATACAATTTTAATGACTATCGTTCACGTCATTTAACCCTATGCCTATGTAGCCATTCTGTGTAGAGAAGTTCGTTTAAGTGAGCACTTATGGCTAGAAAAAATCTGCCTTCATTAGGGTGTGTGTGCATATAACTTAGAGATACATCTCTGCATCCTAATAAGAGCCTGCCAAGTAGACAAAGGCCATGTGGATCCCAGGAATGGTCTTTCAGGTTCCATGTTCTGAACACCTCTTGTGAGCAGCCTCAGACACTCTGCTGAGGAGAGGCTGTGTGCTATGTCCATCCAGAAGCTTAGATTTTTTTAGATTTCCAATTGCTCTCTACTTGTGTGAGATTTCAGATTTCATCCCTTGTCAAGACTTCAAACCTGGTCTTTTAGATATCAATCAAAAGCACATTTTCTACCCTGTCCTCATTTACATTTATCTAATGCTTAAGGTCATTTGTGATCATTTGAGTGTATTTCAGCATATGGAATCAGTGAATAATAGATTTCAGCCTCACGCTGTGAAGAAAGATTGTGTTTTTACAAGACATGATGTTGTTTACTGGGTGTTAATAATCACTAATTAATAAACATATCTAGACGTCATAAAATGTTGCATTTTAAGGAGTAAAAATGTCAAGTGTTTAACTTCTTGAGTGCAATAGCATTTGAGGCCTTATTTGCATAAATAAAATAATTAAATTACAGAATTATGTTAAGTACTATATGAAAACATAAGACACATTAATATAAACACTTGCTTTTTAATTTTACATTCTTAAGGCTTTTGCAGATTTGTTGTAATAGTAGAAAGTTTTATAAAGTAAGTATTCAAATGACTCTCTAATGGATTGATCAATCCTTTAGATTCAGTAATGACATGTGATGCAGTAACAAAGTGATATGTTCCCTTTTTAATGCCTTGAAGGAACTAAAAGGCTGATGTAAAGTCTGAAATATTACTGTAACCTTGATTCACTTTTCCTGCTGATGAAAACCTTAGTTCCATAACGGTTATGGGGAGGAAAAAAGGAGGAAAAAAACGTACAAGAAAATGAAGAAAATGCAGTGGTTTTAAGGGAAGAATGCAACACTGGCATGCAAAGTGACATTCAGTGACTTCTTTTCTATTGATCAGATCTTGCAGGCAAATGAATATAGTGATGTATGTAAATGACTTACTGAGCATCAGTTTAATCTGGAGAAGGCATGGCTTTTGCTGTAAAGTGTCATTCAGACAGTGTCCAGTATTGCAACTTCACAGTGGCCAGTGCAAAGTTAAAGGATTCGTTCCATATAAAAGATAATTCAGAATAGACCCTTCTCACAGCACCTTCATTATATGTCAGGATCTTGCACTCCTTTCCTTGCATGGGAGCAGAAATTATCAGTATGAGAGTCAGTTTGTGACTGTTCTGGATATTTAAGTCTACGCTTGGAAAATATGCCAAAACCTGAATGGAACAAAAAGGAACAATCTGGTATCAGACAAGAAAAGTTAGATTAGGACAACCTGCCATACATTTATTTATTTAGATTTATACAAAATGCAGTAAATGAGCACTTATCTAGCCCTCTGCCAACTCTTAATTATTGTTTAAAAATACGGTAATGTAAGCCAAACTGGCAGTTTGTCATATTATGTGTATAATGTAATCATAGATATTTAGTAAACAGTTTACTTTGCAGTGGATGTACAATTCTATTTTATTTTTATTTTTCATGGATATGCCCAGGATTTCTTGCTTATGTTTACTAGAAATAAGTACAGTAATACCATCAAGTAACTACTAAAGTCTTGCCATAGTGAAGGGTATTAATACCATGTATGGGTTTAACAATTTTATTTTTTTCACAGTTCAATAATTATCTATGAATCGTATTGTTTACCCTATAACTTAGCATATGATCTATCCTGATAGCATTCTTTGTACTATCAGCTGTTATTGGTTTTACATGGATTATATCATTGTTTTAATATGTCCACCAGTCATTAAATTAGCAGTAACAAAGTCAAGGAATCCCTGCTTCCTTCTATTTGTTTTAATGGGGAAATCTTCCTGAAACAACTGTTTGGGTAGTAAAAGTTTGCAAAATTGTTGTTATTACAAATGTCATAATGGAAAAACTTTACTGAAGAGGAAGGCCTGCAATATATCCTGCAGGTTAACAGACTCATCTGTCCTACTGACTAGGGAATTTGTTCTTCCTTCAGATTCCCTTGTCTGAGAACATGGAAATCTGTTAAGAACAAAAGTTGTGTTCTAATTGCTAATCTGGGACCTGTGGAGTTTTAGCTGTGGACAAGTCTATTGTTTTCCTAAGAGTTGCCTCAGAGAGGTTGCTTTCCACATGAGGATGTAAACAGGGACATGTAACATCAAGCCAGTAAGAGAAATGTTCATGGCAGTGCACCCTTTGGTTTGATTAGTAATAGTGTATCATATACTCTTTATTCATTCCACGGTCATGTTTACAACCCACATCAAGAATGACTGACCATGTAACCTAAAGGGACAATTCCTTCCGCTTAAAGATTAACAGAGAGGTTATAATTTTATCCCATATTTTAGTGTTCCTTACCAATGAAATGCAATTACAAGCTTCCAGAACTAAGTCCATAATGAAAAAAAGTCTTTCAAAATACTAAATGGCATCCAGCATAATAGTGGATGAGGTCTCAATGATAGACCACTGAACTATATTGTCCTGATTCTGTTCTTGTATTAGTTGCCTCTTCATAATAGCAAAGGTGAATATTTTACCTTACTGCAATGTTCTTCAAATATGTCAACTTCATAACCTTCCTGATTTCAACTGGTCATGTAGCAGGTTCCATCAACATGGAACAGATTTAATAAAGACTCTCTCTCTGTTCTCATTCATCAAAATGACCTGAGTGTTGGTAAATTCAAACTTTTTGAGAACATTTTATTGAATACACTGTGTTTGTCACCTTAGCAGCCCTAAAGAAATCCCTTTCTTCCAACTACTTTTCCAGTCTCCTCAAGTAACACTCTTGCATGACAGCATCTGTTGGTAAGGAGGAAGCTGCCAAAAGGAACATGTCCTGCTCTTTGGTTAGGAAGAAAAGGCTGCCATTTCCTGCTCGCTTTATTTGATCACTTCATGTATATATGGGAAGAAAGGTTTGTGTGTTCATGTCCATTCTGAAGTTGTAGCTCTTTATCACAGAAAACTCAACTCAGATGCAAAGCATTCCACACCTCTGATCATACTTGCCCTGCTCTGTATCTTTTTCAGTTTCAATATACTTATTTTTAGATGATTGTGATCGGTACTGCATTCAAAGCGTGCATAAATAGGTATATGTAGTGGAATAATTACGCTTTTTGTTCCCTTTCTAAAAATGCCTAACAGTGATTTGCTATTTTCACTGCAGTTGAGCACAGAGCTAATAGTTTCATGACACTGTCTGTCATAACATCAGGAGCTTTCCAGTGATGGTCAGTTTGGAGACCCTCATTTTCTGTATCAAGTGAGAATTATTTTTTCCGTTGTGCACTTTGCATTTATCCACACTGAATTTCGTCTGTCATTTTATTGTCCAATTACTCAGTTTCATCCTTCTGCAATCCTTCACAGTCTGCTCTTTTCCTTACTATCTTGAACGACTTCTTAACATCAGCAAAATTTGCCACCTCGGTGCTCATCTCTTGTAAACATTTTGAATAGAACAGGTCTCGGGGGAACTCTGCTGATTATGTCCCTCCACTGTGAGAACTGACCATTTGCTACTACCCTGTTCCCTGTCTTTTGTTCTATTATTTAGCCGTGTCAGGACTCTTCTTCAGTGACAGTCTATTTTCCTAGAATGTTGATAGTGAGGGTCTTTGCCAATAGCCTTTTGGGATCAGAGGCAGGCTGTCTTACCCAGATGGCCCTTATCTGAATACTTGTTAACGCCTTTGAAGGGCTCAAGGTTTATAAAACAGGACTTCTTTTTACAGAATACATATCAAAAAAGGCTTCTGTGGTGAAATGTCTTCAGTTTCTTCTACAGTGAAGTGAATATTTTGCACTGATGCAAAGAATTAATTTCACCTCTCTGAAATGTTCTTATCCTCTATGAGTGCCCATTCTGTATCCCAATTATCAGCTGGCAGGAAGATTTAGCACCAAAGGAAGAGTGCACTTATTTTTGACCTGCCTGATTTTATTATTATATTTAATTTTGCAAGTTTGTGATTCTTTCTTCAGTTGGGTGCAACTTCAGCTTTTGGAGGAATAATCAAATAATCTTTTATACCATTTAACCATACCAGCTAACTTTCATAAACTTCCAAGCCTCTCCTGTTTGTGTATTTCACACAGTTGTGTTGACTTAATAAAGAATATTTTTAAATTGCATTGCAGCTTTGTCTGTCTTCTTTGTGAGGCCAGATGAGAATACATAAGGAGGAAAAAATTAAAAGTTATCAAGCTTTGTAAAAAAATTTCTTTGAGTTTGGAATAACAGGGAAAAAAGTAAGGTGTAAAACTGTCACATTGCATAATTTTAAATAATTCTTCCTTAGATCTTTGACTATTTCATTATGGTCTCAGCTTAAAAAACTTGTTCTTGGTAAAACTATTCCTCTTGTACTCTCTTGGGATGCACAAAAAGATTAGAGGGACAACACTGATATGAGGAGGTTTAGCTCTTTCTTCCCAGGGCTTTAGAGGAAAATGTCCTTGAGATGTTAGAGTCAAAGATTATTTGTTCCATTCCTTTTTTGTATCCATCATTTCAGCCACCTTCTATGTTATTTCCTGGTTTATGTTGTTACCATTGTACCTTTGTCTACCCTTCCTTGTCTACCTTGGCTCTACACTAGTAGGCAGTCATTAAGTACATCTTACATGCTTTCAGTAGTTCCTCTCCTTCACAGGCACTCTGGACTAATCTTTGCCATGACAAACTTAAAATTTTGACAAAATTATGTTTACAGTGTTGTCTTTGTTTATTTCATTAATACTCAGTTAATAGTTTTTTAGATGTTAACCAAGGATACTGTAAATGGATGAGGTTCAGGGAAGGGGCAGAAGAGTGAATCAGAGTTTGGAAATGAGAGAGTTAAAGAGCTTCATTTACTTGTCAAAGAAATGACTTGATTGTTAAGAAATGAATTGATTTTGATCTGAAAGTCTCATGTGATGAAAAAAAAAATCTTTAATAGAAGATCAGTCTTTAATCTAGTTTACAAGTACCTAACAAGATACAGAAATTGAAGCTAGGCAAATTCAATCTAGAAAAAAAAGAGATTTGACAGAATGATAATACATTAGAACATCTTTCCATGGGAAGTGATAGTTTCTTAAGCAGTGAATGTGTTTGAATCTTTCTGAAACACATGTATTAATTTCCTGAGATATATGGGCTTGTACAGAAATTTGAAATCTTGGATGTTTATTGTGGTCCCTTCTGCCCTGAGAATTTCAACACCTGTGAACTACATTGTCTCTGCTGTTTTTAATTCTTCCTCCCTTCAGTCCTTCTGGACCTGCCTTGTTCACTTGACATTCTTGGGTTTTTTTCTTCTGATTCCCTTGGTTATCCTCCCCATGGGTAGATTATTTTCCATAGAGCAAGAAACTGTCTTCTTTTCCTTCATATTTTAACACAAATCTGATCCTATCAGTACAGTTGTGTCCTATGTGCTTATGCTGTCTTGCACTTTGAAATTATGTACTTTTTATACCATATCATTCTGAATTATAATTTGAGAACCATCAATTCTTTTTCCAAATGCACTGCATGGCCCTTGCTAAAAACAGTAGTCAGTTTCCAAATAAAGGCTGATTTAGATTGTATGGATATAGAGGAGGGATGTGAAAAGGCAAATTCACAAACACCACTGGTATTTTTTTTTAATGTCTTTTTCATACAAAATATTCTCACTTCTTTTAAATAAATAGCCACACTTGTGCTGAATGTTGGCTTGTGATGTGTCTAAAAAATGAAAAAAAAAAAATATTCTACAACAGTTGTATTTACATGCAGTGCATTAATTATGTCCCAGAAACTTAGTAGCTTTTGATACACAGCAAATATGTAAGTGTTAGGACTGTTAGTTTTGAAGACAAAGCTGTAATGTTTCCATCTGAATTTTAGCAAAATATGTTGTACAAAATAAGAGAGAGAAAATATGTTCTTAGAATAAGGAATAAGGCAAGTGTGTAACTTTACAATACACTTTTTAAAAGGAACATTTAGGCAGGAAAACCTAGATAGGATCATGGAATCATAGAATGTCTCAAGTTTGAAGAGGCCCATAGTTGGGTGTGGTTGGTTTTTTTCTTCTTTTATATTACCATGTTACTGTGATGAGGTTTCATCATGAATTGTTGTACCAGCTATTGTATAAACACAGAGCAAAAAGGCAGCTTGTGTTAGAGAATCTGTGATCTAAGACCAGAGATAGATATGGTGAGGAAGGACGATAAGGATAACTGAAGTCAGCATGAGAGGCAGAGTTGGAGGCACAAGAGCCTCTTCTCAGTTTTTGTAGGTGCTATTTTAAAGGACAGTTTCAAGGATAATGGAGTAAGTTTGTGAATGTTGTGGATAACGTAGCGAAAGAAAATTGTGCAGGTGCTTGCTTGAAAAGTTAAGTGGAAGATGTAGACTGACATTAGGGCTGATTAAAGAAGGGACTTGTCCTTTCAATATTGAATGAGAGATGAAAAATAGGGAAGTGAACTGTTGTGAAGCATCTGGGAACAACAACTTGCAACTTACCTGGAGGAGTACAGAGAAAGATGACAAGATCAGGGTTGTAGGCAAGAAAAACAACCTTTGCAGCAGCCTGCTGAATAAATATTAATATGGCAAGCCTTCATTTTCCAAGAGCAGAGAGAACAGGATTGTGATGTTTAGATATAAGTGATGATGACATGGTCAAGAGGTTGAGTGGATTGGGTAAGAAACTTCTTAGAGATACTATGCAGAGAGAATAAGCAGCAGAGCTGAGTTGTGCAGATACAGAGAAAGGTCTAAGATAAGCCTAGATTACAGACTAGAATTAATGGTTATGTCCAAAGGGATCCATAAAATGTGGTTACAATGCCTTGTGGTACTTTAGATGCAGTGAGCTTCTCACTCACTGAGGCTCTGAAAAATACTGAATTAAGGGTCTGTATGTGCAGTATGAAGTAGAGAAATTAGTAGGTTTTTAGCTTTTATGGATGAGTTAGCCCAGAAACAAAATTCAGAGGAAGAAAAGATTGAGGTAGAACATTGTGAAATTATCAGAATGTTTGAAGATAATCTTGAGAAGAGCACATTTTAAGAACTGTAAGACAATTAAAAGAACCCAAGCAGAAAACAGTGGAATCAAGAAAAGAGCATGATTTTATTTGGTTTAAGAGAGAAGCAATGTCCAGGAGACTGAGGATAAAGTGCAGATATTAAGCCTAGCTGAGAAAAATCATTAGTATACTTTGACAAGAGCAGATAAGTGACATGGAAGATGCTGAAACCTGCAAGGACATTGTTAGAAGAATGTGTCCACTGGCAATTGGAAATATCACATTAGAGATGCTTAGAAATCTAACAGGAAAGGAAAAATGGGTATACCCGTGGTTGAAAGCTTAACTTGGGTCCCTTCAAACCAGATATGCACTGTAGGGAATGAGATAATGGATAAGAATACAAAGCAAAGTGAAGCAGTGAAAGTAAGAAAGGCAGAAGGTGAAGGAAGGAGGAGAAATAAGAGCAGCCTTGTGAGAATATAATAAGAAAGATGGGGAAATTATAGTAGGCAAATTTGCAAGATTCCTCAGAGGAGTTGTAATGATAGGTGTACACATTGCCACTATCACTAGATTAAAATCCATCTTCTTGATCTTTATACGAAACTAAGGAATCTCAAACTGAGATCAAGGTGCGGAGAAACATCCTAATGATGCCTTTTGTTAATGTGTTAATGAACTTGGTTGCTTAATGTCATAGAAGAAGTCATATAAGCCTCCAGACAAAATCTTTTACCTGAACCTGTATACTTTCCAATGATAATGCTTTTCAAAGATTGAAACTGAAATTAAAATATGAAAAGAAGAGGTGGGTAGATAGGGATTCTTGGTAGCTGTTCATCTGCTAATTGGGACTATTTTTTTAATCCTTATTAAAACTACTAATACATTTTGAAGCAAGTAAGGCTTTTGTGTCTTTTGTCTTTTTTTCTAATTTTGAATTTTTGTCTTTATCTGCACAACTACTTATCTGCTAATTTGAGAGCTACTCTAGCTTGTGCCATTCATCACAAGAACATCTCAGAGGGTCTTGGAAATGTTTCAAGTTTTAACAATCAGAGACTTAACCTGTTTTTTCTCATGTAAGTTACCTGCCTAGACACACTAGGAAGACAAACACTGAATAACAGAAGTTGAATAATAATAGTAATGAAGAATTTTGCATGAGAAATAAAACCTGGTGAAATCAGGTCTTTTGTTGTAGATTGCTGAGATACTTTACTAGTGTAAGGAAAAGAGTGTCGACATTTGTCAGGCTATCCTCCATAAATTAGAATTACTCTACAAGGGAAGCCTTGGCTGCAGTAACTATCCCTACAACATTAGCTATTTTATTACATTGGTATTTTTTTTTCTCTGTAATACATGGGGCTATTTGGGGGTACATTTTTGTATTTTAAGTCTCTTATTTTCTTGTTCTTTATGTTCTATTATCATAATTCTTATGTCCTAACCTAATCACATTTTCTGGCTTACTTGTCAATTGCAAAGAAAAACCAGGGGGAAAAAGGAAGAATTTCTTCGATTGCTTGTGTCATGTGTTGTTTGGGGGTTTTTTAAATGAATTTGTTTCAGAATTCTTCAGAATGGTAGAAGGTTGACAGCCCAGGAAACTAAAGCATCAGTACATCTTTTCTCAGACTACTTTAATAGTATGCTTTATCCCTGACCTGGAGAAGCCACCTCTGCATGTGACAGAATGGTTCATTTTCCATAGCTCGTTCAGTCCTTGTCCTTTTTGCTAGGACTACCATCAAGATTGCTAATTATAGTAATAGGTTTGTGACATGGGTGCTTTTCCTCTGAAAACTGGTCGAATTCATTTGATACAGGCCATAAGTCGGCCATTAGTGGGTACCAGGTTTCAGCCACCATCACTTTAACCTAAGTAGTAGCTGAACAGTGCAGGAGTGTTTTTCTCTTGCATCCTGTTTCATTTTTAAAGTTCTTCTTGTAGCCAAAAAGAGCTCCCAACTGTTTTATATTTCCATTGTGTCTCGGACCCTTTACTGTGAAATTCAGTTGCCTATTTTCAGTTGTAAGAAACTAAACCTGCATGAGTTAAATAAGCCAGTACAAAATAATGTCAAGTGGGCTTTACAAAGCCTTAAACATGTTGGTTTGTTGGTTTGTTTGGGTTTTTTTACAAAAAAAAGCACTGAAGGTGCGGCTTGGACAGAAACATAGGGTAAAGCCCATTTCTCAAATTTACAATGTAATTTCAGTTCTTAGTACTGTAGCACCTTCCCTCAAAAGAAAGGCATAAAAATATTATTGCTTCAAAACTTACTTTTGAAGAAAAGTGACTTCAGAAAAAATGTGGCTTATGTAAACTAATTTAGTATCACTGGAAAGGAACAAGAGGAAAATACTAACTAGGCTTGCATTTTCTTCATGTTGGCAGTCAACATGATACTGGCAATTTAAGAGACTTTTTGTGGTGTGATATTTTTACACTTATTTCTACTTTTTTAAAGGAAATTTCATAAAAACTGAGATTTTCAGATTTCTGTTGCTACCACTTTTCTGGATTTCCTAGCAGTGATTTTTTTTTTTTAATGGAAACGCAATCAGCCCTTACTTCATGGTGCCTTCAGTATTTCTTTCAGGTCTGACCACTAAGTCTGACAGTCACATCCTCAGTAAGCCGTGAAAAAATTATTTTTCCTCACCCCCTTAGTACATATACACACATGCATTTAGCTACACATCTTTACCTTTCTCAGGATTGTTTTGCAATAGCAGTGGACTTTTCTGTACTTCACAGTCAAGAATTGCATTTGGATTACAAATTTTTTTTTGGCTAGTTTATGGTATTTATGTAAGTCTGATTCACTGCTTTCATTAGCACTAGAACTCAGAATAGCTGATTCAGACTTCAGTGTTAATGATGGAATAGTGCCGACTCTGAACAGAATTGATTCTGATTCCTGGGTATGCAGGGACATGTCTGCTTTACAGGTGCAGGTGCAGATGTTCGACTGCAGCTCCTGCAAATATGTGGAAGCAGGTAACAGTATAGATAGGGTAGCCCTGAGTTAGCTACTAAAACTGTTTTGGAGGTTGCAGCCAGTACTGCATTTGACATCCCTGGCTGTGCCTCCCTTACTAGTCACGCTTGCACTTAGCTAAAGATAGCATGGATAAATAAATAGAGCCTATAGTTCCATCTCTCCCACCAGTGTGCATACATCCCAAGTCAGACCAGGATGAGTCTCACTAGTGTTTATTTTTTTTTACAAATTATATTTAGTTTACATGGTGATTTCCCTGCAGGAATAAAGATTTTCCTGTACTTTTGGAAAATTTATGACAAAGTTCATTTTAAATTTGTAAATTTGTCATTGGCCTTTGCATAATTATGATATCTTCATGAATGCAGCTGTACTGAAGCTAGAGACCAAAAGCAGCCCTTGTAGTAGATCAGAAAAAGGGAGAAAGATTGGCTTATGGATGGATGTGGAGCCCTTAGCTCACTCCTTCTAACAATACAGATGCCAGTCATGTTGCACCATGGCTCATGCTCCTGGCAACTCGTCAGTTCCATATTTTGCTCAGCACTTTGGCTTATGAGCTTTTAGCTCCCCACACAAAGTCCTCTGTGCCTACAGTAGGTGTGCACAGAAAATGCTGTGTTTTGGGTGCCCAGCAGAAACCTGACAGTAACATGAGGGAGGGTGGTTGGATTGTGGGTTTTGGTTTTTTTGCAGGAGGCGGCACCTGTGCTTCCTCCCCAGCTGCATGTGTGAAGTATAGTAAATATATGGGTTAAAAAAATCATAATTCAAATCTCTGTAGTGGTACTGATCAGATCTCTGTTTCTGTAGCAATGAGAACCAAAGGTGGCCTTTTAAGGCTCACAGTTCTTCTACCAATTTCCAGTTCTGCTTCAGGATTCTTAAAGTATTAGAGTGCGTGCTTTAAACCCACAAAACTTACCTTTACCTAATTTTCACCATTCTAACCTAAGTTTCCACGGAAACAGGGTTGAAAAAGCTGCTGGTAGCCAGCAGGCAGCCAACAGCTGAGAGTGAGAACTCTCCTTTGTCACTTTCCACTACTGGATGCCTGCTGCGTGCCAGTGTGCAAAGCTACCTAGGCTTCTAAAATCTGGATTACTTTCAATTTGAGAGGGAAAAATTAAATTAATCTACTCTTTTCTGTCTTTGGATTGTCACAGTAAATTCCAGGAGGGCAAATGGGCTAATGAGTCCTGATCTGTTCAGTTACATTGAGCCCCACACAATCAAAGCTTTCCCAACCACCTGGGCCTCTCCTTTCATAATTTTCATGTTTTAAAAGCATTATGTCTCAAATTTTGTGTCTGTGCATATGTACATGCATATTGTGGTACCTTAATTCTTTACGGCCTTGTACCTGTTTGTCTACATATTTACGAGCCTTTTTTGCAAATGGCGTAGTCAATGTACAAAATTCCCCTTTTTCTTGTATGCTTAAGGAACATTTCTGAATGAACACATTATAAACTGATCCTCGGTTAAATATTAGGAGTAGGATGTGAATGGAGATGGCTTTTAACCAGAAGTAGATTATAGCTGCGGGAAGACTAAAGGGTCTATTTGGTCAAGACTCATACAAAACTGAGATAAGCATGCACAACCTGACAAGATCAGATTAGACCCTTCCCCCACAAGTGCTTTTGCCATAAATATTTATCTACTTTCTATTATAAATAACCAGGAAATGAAAAAGGATGGATTCCTTTTTTTAAAATAGCCTAGAAATAGAAATGCAGCTTCAAATGTTCGGGGTAATGATATTTAAAGTATGCAGTAAATTCCAATACTAGTTGCTATTTTTTAGATGGGAGTAAAGTACTGAAATTCCTTGTGGCAGCTACATAAACTGGCAGCATTTATAAACAAAGAAGAACTTTGTACATATGTGAATTTTTGCCTACTACTGGGTATCTTAGAATTAAATAGCTTATCACCTATGAGAGAATAGGTGTTGACAGAGTCAGCACTGCTGTATTTTTAAGCTTGCTGGAGGCAACATAGCTGGCATTGAAGTTAAGCTTGGCATTTTTTCACCCTGTCTCTCCTCCCTCCAGCCCAAGTGAATGCTCGCTTCATCAATGAGAAACACAACTGAATTGCCTGCCAGATGTAACAGAGATCCATGAATTCGCATTTATTCTGCAGATTTGTGCTTCATTCAGATTGTCGATACTTTGACTTCACTTCCTCATGCAGTAGTATTAAGGGGTAAAAATCTGAAGCTGTGCATGTGCCACTAATTCAGAAAGGCATATTTGTTGGTGATCCACTCATCAGAACCTGAGTGGATTGCCTTTCTGTTGTAATGATAAATAGCTCTTTAGCTTTGAGATTTAAAACCTTGCAAATGTACAGAATAAGATTTTTACATTCATCTTTGAAAGTAACGAGTTTGCACTTTTAAAAACACTTCTGTGTCATGTAAGAATAATATTAATACTTTAAAAATCTCAAGATGAAAAATGTAAGTCCTTTTTTCTTTTCTTTTTTTTTTTTAATCTTTTTTTTCCCCTAGCATTTTGCGATGGGATAATGAGACAGATGTCTCTCAACTGGAAGGACATTTTGACATTGTTATGTGTGCTGACTGGTAAGTACATAAAAATCATAAAACTCACGTTAGAAAAATAGCTTTGCTGGAGTAATTGTACTGTGCTGCTTGCTGATGGCTAAGCAAAGTCAACAAATGAAGCACAAAGCCACCTTAACCTCAACAAATTAATATTCATCTCCATGTGACAGTTATAAGGTAGTCTTCTATCACACAGTAACTTCTACCACATTATTTCCCAAAGATTGATTTTGAGAAGCATTTCCATTTTCTGGAATTGCCTCTGTTTCATGCTTGACGTATCAGTAAATGGACGACTTAGGCAAATTGCAAATAATTATGGCTCAGTGAGGAACAGTCTGGAGAAAAGGGAGTTTATCAACACAAACAGCTCAATTAGCTTACTTCTTAGGAAAGATCTGACTATTGATATAAGGGGATATATTTTTTGCTCCCTGGAAAATCCTTCCAAGGAAAAAGAGATTTTTGAACCCTTTTGTCCACCCCTACCACATTCTGTTCCTTAAATCTATTTGACATCAATATTTGGAGGTATAGGCTTTATATTATTTACACAGGCACATGTTAATTATAAGATAATTCATAGTAAGAAAAATAAGAGTACAGCACTTAATTCATGAAAAGGTAGATATATGTAGCAATATGGTATATTGTTTAATAATTTATGCAAATAGATTTGATTATTGACACAACCCTGTTCTGATACTGCATTTGTGGGATTGTGCTGTGCTATATTTGCTGCATGCTAGCTTTTAAAATGGTACATTATTAATTATTTGTGTTATATAAATGTAGATAGTGAAAAAAAAGAGCTGTGCAAATTTTATTTAGGAGAGTAGATATTTTTAAACCAATCTGTCTTTCCTTCATGGATATTTGCTCTTGACCCGTTAAATGTCCAAAACAACAAAAAAAAGCTATTTATGTTTTGTGGCACGTAACTGTTGTGAGAGACCAAATTCTGAAAGCAGAGACTTCCTAGGACTGCTCAGTCCAGCAAATTTATGCACCTTGCCTAGAAATAGTTAAAGGAAAAGGCAAAGGGAAGTACGAAGCTGTCTATTGTCTTTTTAAACAATGTCCTTTTAAAATGTCTTCTTATATTCCTCTAAAGCTTTTGTTTTTCTTTCATGTTTTGCTATTTAAGCAAACTCTTCTTATTTCACAAAGTTATTGGTTTTGTACAGCTCTGGAGAAAATGTGTTTGGTGATCTTTTTGCCTTTTTCTAACACCTATTTGTTGTCAGAATGCAACAGTACTTTGTTTCTCTTAGCATTTAATTTCAGAAAAGTTCTTTGTTCCCAAAAAGGACAGAGAAGGGTTTCTAACTAATCGCTGATAATGTGCCTCAGAGATGCATCATCTGATTAAAATAAGGAGCTAAACAACACCATATGATTTCAGCAAGTAATTTAGTAAATGCCTTCCTCACCAAATATTAGAATGGATACTCCAGGTTTCATTGCACAGATGAAGTTAATGCTGGACAGGATTAGATCAGATTAAGTATGAAAGTCAGATCAGAGTGCTGGCGGACATGAGCAGGAGGGCAGCAGTCTTCTCGGAGGCTTAGACAAGGCTCACATATGGATGTTCTCCAGATTATGTGGGTGAAGCAAGGTCTTGCCAAGAGATTTAGAGTTAAATTTGTTCTTCACACAAATATCAAAACAACCTGGCTGTGCTGTCTCTTGTATTCTTGATACTCACACCATGTCATCCTATTTGTGCTGGGAGTACAGCAGAGTGGAGCAAGACTTAAGTTGTTTTTTTCAGTAACATTCTGGCCTAATACCCTTTCCAGTCTGTTTGGAAATAGTGTAGTTTCTTTAGGAAACAAAGAATCAGACATGACAGGTAAAATACATAATGCATTTGCAATCCCTGCATTTTGTACATTTATTTTGAAGCACTTAAGATGCAGGTAAGTGCATAAATATTTATAGATTTCTAAAAAATAAATAGAAGTGTGCAGGTTAGTTTAAAGAAGGTGGGTTTATTCACAAATTATTTCTATTTTCTTATTGCAAGTGCCCATAGATATATGTATAGTTTAATAAACATTAAAATCCCTTTATTATTTGTTTCTTTTCGAAATAATTCTTTTAGTTATGGACACTCGGTTTTCTGGTACATGAAAAGGCTGAGGAAAGAAATGTTCCATGCTTTATCAAACTCAAATCTTCTTTTCATTTTCATGTATTTCTCTTCAACGATATAGAATCGGTTTGAGAACTGTTGGCAGGATTTTTGCTCTCTGAATTTTTTGGGCTGCCACTGAAGAGGAAAAAAGAAATCGCTTTTCTTCTAGCTTCTCAGCTGAAACCTGAAGTATGCAGTGATAAAAACAGATAGAATAGATTGCATTTAGTTTAACGCCATCATATAGCTCATTGTCAGTCAATAAAATCTGAGATTAGAACAGAGAACTAGAAAGCAAAAAATCTGAGTTCAAATATTAGGTACATGGATAAATTTTTATTGAAGTATTTCCAGCAAGGGTGATATTGTCTGATTCTCTGAATAGCTAACCAGTGGTACTGCTTGATCCCATTTACATGAAAACAAGCTCTATTCATAAACATATTCCAAATCCACATGGAGATTCAAGTAAAAATGTACATGATTACAGCAAGCAGCGATATGTTTATATTCATATATTTACAGTCAGACTTTCATAAACCTTGTGTGCAGGAGTGGAAAATAAGTTATTTCCCAGAACAAACAGTCTATTAGTTAACAGCTAAATTTAGTAGCTCAACTAGATTATAAAATAAATAAGAGGCAAACTGTGAAAAAGCTAGTCATTATTTAACCATTCAAGATGTTGACAATAAAAATAGTTTCATGGTTCAGCAGTTCCAAAATAATTTTTAAAATTGTTAGATAAAAACTATTAGATAAAAAATAAGAAAAAAAAAATCATCCAGGCTACACCTGGAAGAAGGATACAGTGAAAAAATACAGAAATAATGGTATCTTTAAAACATATCCACTCATCTCGTGTTTTTCAGGGGGAATTTTAAGGCCAGATGAGGGCTGTCAGAATTTTTGACTTTCATTCGACTTACACCTGTGGATATAAAGTCGTACAGGTGCTGGAATTGTGAGTTTGAATACAGGAGGAGAAATCAGAGGTGCCTGTATGGACAGGCCAAACCCAAGAGTCTTCCGAAGTTCTTGAGAGCCTCAGATTTCTGATTACTTAAACATTGTACATACTCTTCTTCACTGAGGAAAAAAATTCTGAGATTTTTAATCCAAGGAGAGAGTAAAGGCCAGTAGGACTGAGACAATAAAAAACTTTATCTTTCACGTTATTGTGAAGCAAGTTTTCACAAATAATTTGATGTAGAGGCAGTATAAGGTTTAGAACCCTGTATTGTTTTGGAAATGCGTAATATCCCACTTTATTTACTTAGAATGATTCTATTCTTAAAGTTTGGCACATGCATAAGTATTCACATAACAGAGGCCAGGGGGAGCTATCCCACATTACTTTCACTGCTGAGATTTTGCCGAAGTCACAGGGAGTTGTGGTTTTGCCAGGAATGTAGAACTGAACTGAAAGTATTCTTTAAATACCTTAAAATATGTCAATTTTGTCTCCATTTGTTTATTTCATTTATTATAAGGAGATCTTTTTGCAGGAATGCAGTAAGACCTCTGCCCTTCCATTTAAACTTATTATTCATTTTAGGCCTGATTTCTGGCACACACTTTCAAGTGCATTGGAACCTGATAACATGGTAGTAAGAGTTTTTTAGTTTATGTCACCCATGTAGTTGAAAGTGAACAAAAAAATAAATTACTCTATACATTAGACACTACATATGAATGTAATATCTGAAGTACACCTGTAAACTCAACTCTTTTACCAATGGCAGAGCATGCAAAAAAAAAAAAAGTTTACATCATAGCCTGTAAAATATATGTCCCTCGTTGCGAGGCAGAAGATGAAAGGATATTAGTATGAAGCAAAATAAGAATCTACTTGGGTTTTTTAATTTGTTTCCTTGTGACTTACTGTTACTTCTCTGCAGTTTTGGTATAAATTTTCATTTTAGCTGTAATGGTGATTTAAAATTTTAATAAAAGAGTAAGAGAGTAGAGAGGTGACAATGTTGCCTCCCTTTTCATCCACATTTCACAGGTTAAGAGCATTGCCTAAACAAAGGCCAAATCATCAACCATGTTCTCACCTTTCTACCTGTGATTTGAAACTTCCTTGCTGACCCAAGAAAACCTTGCTATTCCTGTCCTGAGCTACAAAAACATGAGATATTACCACTAAAGTAATGGCAAGCTTAAGCCAGATTTGAATTGAGGTGTGAGAACTCAGTGTGAATGGTTTAGAACAATGCATTATTTAATTTTACTGAGCTGTTCACAGAATCACAGAATTGTTAAGGTTGGAAGGGACCTCTGGAGATCATCCAGTCCAACCTGCCTGCCAAGGCAGGGTCACCTAGAGCAGGTGACACAGGAACTCACATGTTGTGAGCTTTGAAGGATGCTGTCAGGGACATTTTCAGTATGCTGTGGTAATGTTTAGTCAAACAATTCTACCGGTAAGAAAAACTGCATGACTAAATCGCCTTGCATGGGCCAAATCCTATGCTGTTCCTGTCTGCAGCACAGATTATCTAATGACTTCAGGATTTTCCTCATTTAAGGCGTCCCCCAACTCAGAGGGAGGATAGAGATGTTCCCTGAACTCACTGCATTGCATTAGCTTTGCTTCCAGCCTTCTCTGCTCCTTCTGGTCAGAGTATGCGGCTCACAGAGCAACAGTTTGAAAATCACAGTATCAGAAACTGTTTTCAGTTTGAGTAGGTCATGTTCCCAGGGACAAGCCTCTTGGACGGCAGGACAACTTGGGGCAACTGTCTCAGGTTATCTGGATTTAGCTAAGAGGGCTAAGAGTCTACCTCCCATGCCACCAAAATATCAATTGATGTTGGACAGAAAAGATATTATTCAAATTGTCTAACCTAGCAGATCATGTAACCATTCTAAGCTCTCAGACACTCAGGTTTTTTGTAAACAAAGGCCTGTAGTTCTCATTGTAAAGGAACAAGATTGGTAGCAGCAGTTGTGCCCTTATTTCATTGAAAAAAAAAAGAGAATGGTATTCAGGTCCATGAAAAGGGGATTTTAACGCTGGTAAGCTGCCCCAAGATTGTGTTTCCACTACAGTGCTTTCAGTAATAAAAATAATATAAATGCACTTTTCATTCAGAATGTACTTCTGTTTACACAGGATCCCAGGAAGTCTTAAATGTGTACATGCTTGTGATATTTCATGTTAAAGAAAATTAATTACTTTTTGCTATTCTTTTGGGAGAGGAATCATGTATTCCACTTCTTCTGCAGGTGGTTAAGTTCGCAGTGAAATTGTGTCTTCTGACATCTATCTGTATAGGGATCAACGTGAGGTGAATGTCATTAAAACACCCAAGAGACATCAGAGATAAGAGCAGCTTTTTCAACTAATTAAATTTAAGCACCCATCTTTTCAGTAAAGTTCTTCCAGTAAGATAAATCAAGGCTGAGGGGGAGTCATCATGTTGATTGCTCAAGTTTAAATTTTCTTGTAAGCCAGGCTATCAGGGAAGTTGTTAGCTAGTACTTCATATTCTTGAGGAGACATTCAGAAGGTCGTACTTCTGTATTAAATGTTCTCCAACACATATATAGATACGCATTCTACCATATTTTCTCAACAATGTGAGGTTCTACATGTTTTTACTGATGAAATATGGTCACTTGCAAGTTTTATTTGGTTTTGTTTTGTTTGTTTGTTCCAGAATAGCAAAAATTCACAGTTCTTGCATGGCTGCTTGACTCTATGATATATAATACAGTATTCTGCTTGGTAGCTGTGGAGTGTCCTTGCTAAATATCCACACATCTCTTCTTGGTGAAAGGCCTGTGGTTGGCAGGCTACTTTTTTCTCTTCAGTGTTTCCATATATTCTTTATGTTCTTGTAGAATTTCAAACCTGGAAAAAAAATTTACCTCTTCAGAAAAGAAGTTTGAGAATAAAAGGAAGGGGAGTATAAAAAACCCATAGAGAATGGACAAAATGCCATGTAATGTGGAACTTGAACTTGACACGATCTGGAAAGCAGTTTTATTACAGAGAAAATGTGGAGGAAAGAAAAAAAAAGAAGAAAAAAAATCACATTATCTGTGGCCTGCTTGATAGAGTTTCTTATCTGAATCACCAATATAAATGCAGCCCACGGTAGTAAGGACTGAAAGGCATCAGTTGCTATCAGATGGTTGTTCACTAACCATTGTAAATGCACTCATCCACAGTAACTACATGTCCACAAATATCTAGTCAAGAGTGATTGGCACCCTGGTTGCCACTATTAGTATATACATTAAGGTACTGAGGGGCATGAAGAATGAATTATCCCCTCAAATCATGAGGTAATCACACCAAAATAGGGCTGAGCGTGTTGGCAACATTGCATGGGAAAATTGACTCTGCTGCTATCCTTGCGGGACCCATGCTGGAGATGAAGGATTGCACTCTTGAGAGATGACAACTCTGTACAATCTGGGCCATTGTATTTGAACAGCACTGGAGAGAGGGAGGAGGTAGGGTCTTGTAAATCTTTATAGGGATAGATAGAGATAGATACAGAAATATAACAAGTATGTATAATAGGTAAGAATTTATGCCAAAACTGTGGAGGTAGAAGGAAAAAAATACCCTTAATAATAACACCTGAAATACAATAGAAAACATTTTTTAAAAACTCCATCCTCCTTGTATATGAAAACATGTAAAATGCTAACTTTTTATGTTGCTCCTCATTTCTGATACAGTATTATTTTAATAGCTAGCATATATGTTTGGTGAATTCCAGCTATGTAAAAAGCTGCTTCATGCTGATAATTTAGTTTTGGTTTAGACTGTATTTGGTTTATGTATTTTTTAATGTTAAAAGTACCTGAACTGCATAGAAATGTCGACCACAGTTTCTCTTTTACAGCATCATGTAAACATATGTAATTAGCCTTGTACTTATCTGCATTAGTATCATTAGAATTGAAAACCCATTTTAATCTGGATTCTGTTCTCTTCTCAATGTCAGCCTGTTTCTGGACCGGTACAGAGCTAGCCTTGTTGATGCAATAAAGAGATTACTCCAACCCAGTGTAAGTATGTTTCTATTTTCTCCTGAACACTGGCTTCAGAATAATTAGTCTGTGCACAATGATTGAGAGAGTAATGGAATGGCAGGATTAATGTCACGTAATACTTTAATACTTATTATGTCCAACTTCAATTGAGTCTTCTAATCTATCAGATTCTTTCCTAATCATAAACTAGGAAACTTCTTATACTTGGCCTTCTGATAAGGAACACAGTGGGTAGTAAAATAAATGAAACCGCTTCAAAGATAGCGTCAGATTATTTTTATCAAAGCGTTTCTCAAGTATTTTCCTTTGATAATAATGTCTTCATATTAAAGTAAAATACGATATTGAAAGTTTTTATGTTGGCTTCTGTCATTTTTAATCCCTTCAATTGTAACCTTTGTCATTGTGTACTTATTTATTATGAAAGAATATATTTCTTTTTCATTTATGTTTATATAAAATGAACAAATCCCTTATACGTATACTGTGGCTTAAAACATTTTTCCATTAAGTAAGCCCTGTGTTTACATGTTTAATACCCTAGAAAATAATGAAATTATGCTCTTCATAAAATGATTACATATTCTACGTGAGTGTCACTCAGGAGATATTTTATCCATCTAAATTTATTAGGCTGTTTAAATCAGGGAGACCTGAAAAAAAGCCTGTTATATGCATATATAAAATATATATATATAATCTTAAATATTAAAAAAGGGGAAGATATCAAAATAAGAAAAGGAGAAAACACTAAGTAATTGCTCTAAGTAGGATTTTGAAACAGGAATTTTATCTTTCATGTTTAACCTCCAGAACTTCCAGTAAGATATACTTTCCATTTCAAAACAAAAGTATTTCATGCTAGCAGTGCATTTCCAAACTTTATTTATATTTGTACCGTACTTTTTGTACAAGAGATTTTCTCTGTAAAAGGAATAGAAGACCCAAACGTGCAAAGGCTTAAGAACCTGAGTCATTTTAGTTGTGTAAGTAATCCCATTCTTTGCTTAGAGTGATCAGGTTTCTATTCTTGGTTCTATCATAGACTTTCCTGAGTGACCTAAGGCAAGTTACTTAAGACTGAATTATTTTAATGAGCTGTGGGGCAAGGCTGCCAGGAGGACAGGAGAAATGTAGCCACCCTGAGGAAAAGGTTACCCAGATATTTCTGTCAGTGGCAGTAAGGAGACATTAAGTAGCTCTGGCTCAGAGTGATGCATTCTGACTTTCATGATGTACCAACAGCTGTCAAAGTGAAATGATTTTTGGGATAACAGGTGAACTGGAACACAAAGCAGATCCCAGTTAAAAAAACTACAAAAAGAATTTTTTTTCAGCCCAGATCAATGTCAGCAACTGGTTCTTCAGGTATTCCCATGGGCCACTCTGCTGGCTCCATGAAAGGAGACTGGGGAAGGAGAGCATGACTGGGAGGAAGAGAAGTGTATAACAGGTGCCCTGGTAATTGTGGAATTGTTAGGTTGACTTTAAGCCAAAACTGGCCTGACTTTGTTTCTCTTTAACTTCTATCAGCTAATTCAAATTCAGAACATGCCTTTGTATTTCAGAGCATATGAGCTACACTCCTTTGTGAATGTAGATGGAGTAAAGGGAGATGGCTTTTTGTTGCCTATCTTCCTAGTCGTGTTTGCCTCTGCACAGTGTGATTAATAGCACAGTCTGTATTAATAGCCAAGCGCTTACTTGCTGTGCATTTTAGGCCATGGTTCCTACTTCTTATCAGCAAAGATAGCTGAAGAAATTCATGCTCCATGCAGGAATTTCTGTTGCAGAGTTTTGGAACCCTCTCCAAACTGTATTTTTTAACTAAATTCAGTTGCCTAATCCACTTTCTGAATGGCTATGTGGATGGATATCCAGTTATAGCATGGCCTTGCAAATTATTGTAATTTATAACTAAGAGCAAACATGACTAGGAAGACAGGCAACAATAAACTATGGTATAGGATGGGAGCTGGGAGTACAGATACCTTAAATGAGTTCTCTTGTCCAAAAATGACATGTTCAGCAGAGATGCCTTCAAGCATATGCCTTCATGGTTCGAAAGACCCAAATAAAAATGTATGCTCATACGAGATCCCAAAAGATGCAGTCACAAGTATAAAATGGTTACCAATTTTACTCTTCTTATTAACCTGTACAGATCTAAGGATAACATCAGAGGACACTTTGCTAAATGGCACTATACTTTGGCTTTTAAAGGACAAATAAATCAATAGTGAACTTATTTTCCAGTTGCAGTAATTAATAGTTTATGGGCATTAATTAGTTTATGCCCAAGCTAAGGCATAGATTTTTTTTATTAAGTTCACTCTTCTACATTAATTATTTTGTCTCAAATTTAGAACTTACATTTCCTTTTTGGAAATACTTTGACAAACTGATAAAATTGACACATCTAAATGCAATTCATCTTTCAAATATAACTAGGATACACCTAGTTTAAAAGAGTGTGGGGAAAACAACAACCAACAATACCAGAAGAAAAAAGTGGAGCAAACAGAAAATAACAGGTATCCTTGCAGAGCTGTCTTGAAGGAGAGATTCAGAACACATAGTCTATTCCCACTGTTAATTTAAAATTTATCAGTGGTATTTCCTTTTTCCGTAAGGATATTATTTCTGGCTATTAGAATCTTTTTGGCACAGAATTATGTGTTTTGGGTAACATTATGGTTTCCTTGAAACAGGAGTCTGGTCATTTCAGTCATCTGATTCCTAGTATTGACCTTGTGGACAGTTGTGTTGGCGGAGGAAGAAATTCACAGAGACAGAAATGAGCAGCTCACAGAGTTACTGAGGGCTGGAGTTTCTATATGAATTTGTTACAAAGGCAAATGTCACCTGTAAACCCATTCAAAGAATTAGGCATAGAAATATTACATCGAACAAATTTATCTTAAATGGCTATGTTTTATTACTCTCAATCTACTTGACTTGATTTGCCAACATTTAGCTCTATTTTTTTATATCATTAAAATTTGCTTTTAATTTCCATCTCAGAACAAGCTTTGTTTGTTTGCATATTTCCCTAGTTAAGAACAACTCTTTATCAAGGCTTTGATTCTTCTGTGGCCTATCCATTCAAAATCCCAGTGAAGTCAATGGGATGCTATTGAGCTGTGATTACTACCAGCAAATAAGACCCCATTTAGTAATAACTGATGAGTAAAGTTAGTCACCGTCACATCCAAAATATGAATGACTGTCCCATTGTCTTACTGTAGCACTTTAGTGGCACTTCAAACTGTTATAACTGGCATTTTCCTTTGTGTTTTGTTCACAAGTTTACTGGAAGTATTTTTCCGTCTGAGGAAAGACCATTTTGAATTTTGAACATCATCCCTTAAACGTCATCCTAGGAAGACACTTTCAAATTAGAATTAAACTTGGAATAGTCCGTCAAGAGTAGAATCAGGCCACTGGTCTGGTTTTTTATTGTACAGCAACCAAGGAATGGAAAACATTTTATAATTAGAAATGTGAATGCGGCCCCACAACTGGTAGCAGAATCACGAGACTGGGTAGATGACAAAATGTGCTTTAAACCCAGATTGTGATAGACCAGAACTGACCACAGTACCTGCCAGTTTTGAGGAGATTATTGTAGTATTAAACTTTAATCATGATTTCTTGGTTTTTATCAGTGAGTGCAAGATCCACAGGTGTTTTAGATGCACAGTAATGTCAACAGATGAACAGGCTGTTACACCAGCTGAGGAGCTGGCCAAAAGTAACTGTGTAGTGATTTCCATAAAAGCCATTCCCCTTTCTCAAAGTTATTTCAAGATTTTCTCTCTGGGTTTAAGACATATTTCATACTGTGTTACATTCTATTTTATTGTATTTCTCATTCAAATTTAATTGAAAGTAGTCTTCAGAGAATATGAGAAGGAATGACCACATGGACGGCTGACTCCAGGTGGAGTGAAGGGGTGCTGTTGTGTGAGCACTGTCCCTCATCAGAGCTGCTGGATCAGTGGCCAGTGTAGGGCGTGTGGCCTCCAGCAGTCTCTGTTCACGAGGTTTAGTCACACCTGAAGTCCCCATGTGAATCATGTGATCAGTAAGCCCTGGGTGAGGGACATTTTTCCCATTACAGTGATCATGAAAATGAAGATCTCCAGAGGAGTCTCATCCTTCTTATGCCAGGAAGGGTTTGTGCAGAACAACATTCTGGGGAGTGTGAGATGGCTGATCCTCAGGATCCTCAGCTGAGGGCTCCCTTTGCTGCCCAATTCTGTCTGATGACATTAAAGCATGACAAGGATGTGAGGGAACCAATTGTGAATTTCCTGTGTTTAATGTTTTTCATCCTGAGCTGAGCCTATATTCAGACCTAGCACTTACATAAGCAATTCCAGTGCCTTCGGTGGGAGTTACACCCCTTTGCACCTCTTATTTTGCCACAGAATTAAAGCTACAGCTACACAAATGAATAGAAGTAGAGTTGCTTCAGATACTGCCCTGAGACTCCTTTGTGCTTAAATTTCCCTTGAGAAAGATGAGGGCAACAGTATTTCCCTATCTCACGGAGCTGTTGTGAGAATTAATTTAGTGTTGTGGTGTTAATGGTTGGAATCTTTGAAGTACACATTAGCACCATAGGTACTGACAGAGCATTTTTATTGCTGCCTCACCGTGCATTGTCTCAGTGTACGTGTGCATGTGTGAGACAGAGATTTGTTCCCTATTCTCCTCACTAAGTGTCTGTGTTAGCACTGTAACTTTCCAGCATTCCTATTGAAATTCTCTGTACTGATCACTCTTTTCCTGTGGCTTACACATTGCATTTTCTCAAGCTAAATGTAGTTCCACAGCGTCTAATCCTTTTACAACTTTTTCAGATCCTTGAAAATATTTTTTGTCTCTTTGCTTGATTACAGCGCCTCACAAATTAATCTTAGCTCTTATTAACGTAGAAGTTAAGTACAGGAACTTACAGTAAATGTCGTGGTTCCCCTCAGTGTGATATGCTGTTGGCTGATATTAACCTTTGTTTACAGCTCTTCAACCACTTTTCATTCCATGTGACAGAACACAGTATTCAGCCAATTAGAATTAATTCTGCAAATAAGACTTCAAGAGATGCTCTATCAAGTAGGTTAGGTTTTGGGCAAGTACTTTGCACAGAGTGTCTAAAATCTATCAGTTCAAGGTACAGTCATTTTTGTTTTCTTAAATACAAAAGGATGAACAAAAAATTAGGTAATGGACCATAATGTATTGCCTGGGCATTATAAATGGCCTGATCATCTTGCAAGAACCAGAATTAGTGTTCAGGGACGTTAATTCTTGATTTAAATGCAATTTACCAATTTAAGGTCAAATTCAGTTGCACTGCTCAGGTAGTTTAAAATATCTTTGAAAAAGTAACGATTGTGTCTGGTTTGCCTCCCATTCTGCTTTGTTTTATACTGTTGTAATTCCACTGACAGCGAATGGGAGGTACTCTTCTATGTGTGAGAGAGAAAAAAGATAATCATTATTTACAGTCTTTGCGTGGTCATGAGCCAACAAATAGATTTTTCATTGAGTGTATGTTTTGTATGCTTTTTCTGTGTTTTATTTTGGTAATCCACAGACACCATTATTACATGAAAAAAAAAAAGCAGATGTATTGCAGTTGGCAGTTTTCTAAAGAAAATATTTATTTATTACTTTCTAGATTGCATTTGTTTAATCACAGAAATCTTGCATATTTTGAACAAGTATTTGTGTTACCATATTTTAGTATTTTAACTAGAGAACAATTCACTTTTCCAGCTTGAGCATATTAAAAGCTTAGTCAGGTGTATGCTATATCTGGTTCCCTTCCAGTTTTAAAAATGTATAAATTCTCTTTTTAATGTTCCAGGGAAAAGCAATGGTATTTGCTCCACTCCGAGGGAATACTTTAAACCAGTTTTGCAATCTAGCTGAAAAAGCTGGTTTCTCTATCCAAAGACATGAAAATTATGATGAACACATTTCGAACTTCCACTCCAAGGTTAGTTTTCTGCTTGTGTTAGATAACACTTTAATCCGCATTGCATTTTGAAGAGATCATGGTCCTTTTGGCAGGTAACCTAAATGTTTGATTAAAGTACTCCTTAGGTGTGCTGTTTCTGAACAGCTATTTTTGTATCTGATTATTTTGTGTGGTAGAGCCATCCTTTATCTCTGCATGTCTAGAAGAGTTTTGCAGAAGCATCTCCTGTTTACCCTTTTCATTCATAGAAATCTAATTTATGAGAGTCTTTTCTTGTTGTTGTTAGCTGCCTATAAATATACAGCACACAAGCATTTACATTTTAATAAAAAGCCTGCAACTTTTAAATAGGTTGTATACTGAAATGGACTGAAATAAATAGGAGGTGAATGTCTAATTGTATCATATCGTACCGTAAATCCTTATCTCTGGCTGCTTTATGGCTGGGTCAGTTGGCAGCTTCAAACTGTTAAATCTCATACAGAATTTCACAGTTGTGGGGTTATATGTCAGATCGAGGCGCTACAAGATTTAGGTCAAAAGCACTTATCTGAGTGTGATTTCTAAGCTTGCTTACATAAAGCTACTGTTATCAGTCTCCTTTTTTATTATTTATAAGTATGGAGTAATACAGGACATGAAGAGGAAGGCGCTTCACAGAAAACTTTTTAGGAATTTCTTATTTTCCTGGAGAAGCGCTTATCAAAATCATATTTATTACTGGCAATTCTGACATCACTCTTTCATACCTTAAAGAAATCCACTGTTGTAGGTCCATGTGACCTTAGACATAACCTCTTGCAATTTTCTAAGAATTGTCCCTGGAAAACACGGACATTTTCAAAATTGAGGTGAAATGCATTTTTTTTTTTCTATTTAGCATGATAGAAATCAGATTATGCTAAAAAATATGCATGTGATGTTGTTAGGAACAACTATATGTTTTAATGTGTAATTTCAAATATAATAAAGACTCCCATTAAAGCTATCTAGACATGTGTACATAAAATCACTTAATTTCATTGTTCGGATAGGTCTGAATCTGGTCACATGAAAACCAAATAAATCCCAGTCATTGTTCATCACATAAAATGATAAAAATGTAAGGTCCGATGTGATGGATGTTTTATTTGCCTCCACCTGAAAAAGGGCATGATTTTGATTATCTTGTTTCATGGTGGTAGTTCTCTTTCATTATCCACTGCATCCAAATCAGCTCTGCGGTAGTGAAATGCAGGAGTAATAGTTGTTATCTTGATCCAAGAGATGGGTCTAAAATGATAGAGTAGCTTATTTTGCTTAGAAAACAAATATATTCTATCTTCCTCTGGTTATGTGTCTGCCACAGTCCTTAT
>VZTE01003003.1:845301-961231 GCA_013397775.1 Eulacestoma nigropectus
TTGGGAAAGATTAAAAGAAACAAAAAAAAAAACAAACCCCCCCCCCCCAAAAAAAAAAAAAGGAAAAAAATCCACAGATTTAGGCAACCACCCATGAAGCTGATTAACAGTCAGTGATCAGGAGGAACAGCTTTGCCTCTTAAACTTTTCACCTCTCATTGTTAGCTGTGAAATTTTATTTCCGTTAAAAAGCAAGCCTGTAATCAAAACTGTGCCATTCTACACTTTATGCCAGTGCTTTTGTTAAATTGTACCCACACCATGGAATCACCCTGTTCAGCAGCCAAACAGCATAAGGTAGGGTATGTTTTTGAAACATTGTTTTTTAATTTGTGCAGGCAAAGGAAGACCTCCCCACCTTTTATAATCTATAGCCAGGGTAGGACTACAGAACTATGTAACCCACACATTGAGAATATTGAATACATAATTGATGTTCTGTAATTACATGCCTGAGGAAATATTGTTTACTTTATTGGTGAATAAAAATATTTTCATTCTTTTCTGCTCTGTGATTTGCAAATATATATATATATTTTTAATAAGATTTTCCTAAAGAGCTTTCTCTCCTGCCTCTAAAAAATGATATTGCTGTATGTTACAATGAAAGCAGATTTTGAAAGGCTATGATATGAGCTCTGGACATTATGTCGAAAGAATGGTCATACAGCATCTCTGCTTATCTATTCAAAATGCCACATTACAAGTGGCTGGTGCTTATAATCTGTACGGTGTGCTGTTGATAATTGTGGATACTGTAAAGGGTAAACAGTATGAATTCCACTCCTGCTGCTGCTATTCACCCTACAGGTCTGAGCGTGTTGCATCCAATTATGAGGTAAAGCATAATGCTACTAATAGCAGCTATATAATTTATTTCAGTCTTCATAGGCCCTATTTTTGCCAGAAAAATTGAAAAATTGTTTTATTCACAATTTGCTTTTTGTTCATTTCTTTAAAAAGGTGCTTTTTCATTTCACAAAATTATAATGATTAATTGGGCACTGATGTGCAACCTTAGTAAATGGAATTATTCTTGCACTGCATAACATTTCACATTGAAACAGGTATTTTCAAACTGCTATGTGTGTGTTTTTAGTACTCTAATATTACATTTTTTATCCACTTATATTGTGTGACAGGGTATAATATATTTCTGAATGGCATTTAATTTATTTATTTATCATCTGTGTCTGTTACTGGAACAGTTTAGGTGCATCTGGAGAAGATTAAATACCTTAACAGATCCCTGGCGCTGGCCGCCAGAGGTCACTGTAGAATCCAGGTTCAAATTACTGGGGGGGGTAGATGGTTTCTGTCACCTCCCTCGACAAAATCTCCTTAGCTGTGTTTATTCTTATACTTCATGATTTCATCAGTACGCAGAATTCTTTGTACTACTTGAGTGGGGTGCACTGACCCAAATCCCACCAAGCTGTAGGGACATGCATAGAAATGGGAGGGAGTATTTACCTCTTCTGTGCTCAGTTCTTTAGCTGGGCTGCCTCTTTGCATTCAGAGTTCAAAATTGGGCTCCGTTTTTCTACTCCAACAAGTGGAGTCAAACAAATAGATAAGAGGAGGAAAATACAGTTGGGCATGTACCATCCTACTTTTCCTGACTTTCATTTGGATAGATATGTGGCTCATTGAAAATGGAAAATTGATAAACTCTAAGGTACAAGTAAAATGTAGTCTTTCTCCAAGCAGAAACTTCCAGGATAGAATGAAACTGGTTGGTAATCCTGTGCAAACAAAGTGAACCACCTGTGGTAAAGTTAGAGATCTTGGGAAGCAGATTGTTGTTACTTTAGTAATTATACACAAACACTTCTTAGTAAAGTGGATTAGAATTTAAAGAATAGATCAGCTTTATGTTCCACTATGAAAAAGGAAAAGTGTGTTAATTGCTCATAGACAGTAGCTTACACAGAGGCACTTCACAGCTGAAGAATATGATATGGAAAAGACCTTTGTTTAAATAACATGAGCAATGTTGTGACATGGACCAACTAAAATCCTTAATGCATGGTGAGGAAAATAGAGGCAAAACAATATGACATAAAGAGAGTTCTGGATTTAAATGTAGTATTTGGAGGTGCCATTTGTGTCAGGCATAGCTAAAGGCACTTTTTTGTATCTACATTTCTTCCTTAGGCTTGTAGTAAATATATGCAAATATTTTTATGTGAAGTGATTGCAAAATATGATATGTATGAGTAGTTTCCACATATTTCAGTTAAATATGCATATGGTTTTAAAATCCATTTAAGCAGAATACCTAAGACAATAAAATTCATTATTTTTTTAGAAATACATAATACTTTAGTGTAAATCAGAAGAGCACACATAACATTGTCCCTAGCAGTTGGAATTGTACCACTCTAATTATCAGGTTATAATTCCCTCTTACAAAAAGAATTTTTAAAATTAAACAGAATTAATATGTAAGCCCATCAAGAACTGCATTACAGCCTTGCACTTATGTAAACCTTCAGGTAAGATTATGGTATTTCAGATGTCTGAAACAGTTGTTGATCTTAAATACCAAATATACAGCAATAGTTAGGCTGATTAGGGATAAACTTTCAGCCTTTGTTCTGAAGTTCCTTGCAGAGTGGATTTAATTCAGGCCTTAAATCTCACTTGAATATAATTTATTTAGTACAGCAATATGGGGCCTCACTTTTTTTTTAAGTAGTGTTCAAGTATTTACTGCATAAATTAGTTTGCTAACAAACTGACCAACTCCTGATAATATTTGACCTACGGTTCCATACCTTTGATAATATTTGACCTTAAGATATTTTTAGTTATTGAATGTTTAATCTTTATAGTATCATTTATACCAGGAAATTTACTTAAACAGTACTGTCAGTATTTTTAAAATGCTTTCATACAATTTGCTCACTTTATCCATTTTTTATTTGCAGTTGAAAAATGAAGAAAAGGATACATATGATGAAAACCTCCATTACCCTTTTCTTCTCATTTTAACCAAAGAGAGATAGAAGATTACAACTTTTTTGTTGTTGTTTTAAGATGGACTGCTGAAAATTAACCCATGTATGTGGATGGTCAGGGAGTGTGGAGTGTTCATTTTCCCCCACTTATGTTCCTGAATCATCACTGGAGAAATATTTCTAATCTAAATGCTGAGCAAGATATCGTGGCTTGTTTTACAGAGTATAAACACTGAGACATCTTTATTTGTATCATTTTAGAAGTTATTTTTCCAATTGTATTCCAGCCTTAAAATGATCAGACTCCACATGTATGCATTAACAAAGGTGTAAAGCTGGCTTCCTTCTCTTTCGTGCCTTTAAACTTGCATGTACTTTGTTAATCTCTTTAAATGCTATTTTTGAGGTGCATTTGAAAATATAAGGATAATATACTTTGTGGGCTTATGTAGCTGATTGTAAAGAAGTGAATGCATTGACACTTAATTAGTAAGGAAATAGCTGTCTGAAGATCTTCTAAAAGTGCACCTATTGAATGCTTGTATTTTTCTGCCTTTTTTTTTTTTAATTCCACTGTTGATTTTTCTATCCACAATTGCAGTGTCCTCATTTGCTTTAGTGTTGAAGGCTCCTTTTCTATGTGTGTGTATGTATGTTTTTTTCCAGCAGGACTTTTCCTCCTGTAGATGTATAAGAAATTATGCATCAGACAAAAGCCTCATAAACTGACCATTTGTCCTTTGGACACAATAGCCTGCCCAGCCCCTCTGCTCCTCCTCTCCAATTATGTGTGATTAGTCTCAGTGTGTTGTGTCAAGAAGGGGGAGTGTGCTGAGTGCTTATTATCTGTTTAGGTACAAGAAGAGCACATTTAGGTTCTGACTATGAATGGAAAGTGAGCCTTTATCAGGACTAAAATCTAAATGCTACTATCCTAGAAATTGCTTTCAAAAAACCACATCTTTTTCTTTTTATTAATTCTGAGAAACTAAGAACTAAAGGATTTTATCATGTAATCAAACTATCTCCCTTGAATTAGTTTATATTGTGATATATTGTGGCCCACCTATTTGATATACACTTAATGTGATTTTTCTTGTACTGGGAAAGACAAAAATCCTACAAAGAAACAAGAGTATCTGATTTCTTAAGAGTCTAACAGACCATTTTAATGACTTCTCAGTAACAGTCTTTAAACCACAACACTTTTAAAATGTTGAAAAATAAGAGAGAGGCAGAGACCGTGACTGAGAGGAAGGTACTAGTTGAAAGCGAGTGTAGAGAATCCTGCTGAAATACATTAATTAAAAGAACTGCATTTTGGCAATAAGCATTTTTCCATATTCAGCAAATTGGCCAGCATGTAAACCACAAGCTCCTGAAAGTCCCTTTCTCTTCGTTCTTCTTCCCAAACAAATTTCTTCACTACTGGTTTGCACGTCCTTGTATTCAGTACTTTTTATGCTCCATTAGAGCACCTAGATGGATCTCAGAAGGCATAGGTCAAGTCGCAGTTAGATCATACATTTCTTTCGCACAAAAACTTGAATTGCAATGCCAAGTGATGGGCTAACATCACAATAACAGCAATTTATTCCTCTTTTGATAAAAAGCAGCCTATTCTCGGTGTTAGATAAAGACCAGGGGCAATGCAAACCAACCATTTATCCTAGAACTGAGTAGTATAGCTGGTATGAATTTCATATTCAAACTCCTGTTGGAAAATACTTGTCTAGTAAGAAATCAAAAGCATTTAGGAGTAATTTGAAATTGCTGTGAAGATGGCTTTAGTTTAATTAGTTTTGTTTTGTTTGTCCCACACAGCAGTGCCTTTGTTTCTCTAAAAGCATGTACAAGGGTATCTTCATAATCAACAAAGCAGTGTGAAAAATAGCGCAATATTAAAATTTGTGAACCTTTTATTTTTGAGAGGACCTGAATGTCTGCTGTACAATAATCTAATAAAGATCGTTAGTTGCCAAAAATAGAAGTAATGTCATTGAAAATTGTGGGTTTAGCTCTAAGAAGAAAACAGTTTTACTCAAATTAGTAGCTGATAATTGCTTTTTATTTCTTTAGTGTCTGTCGTTTGAGTTGAAGGCTTTGCACAGGTGCTGCCGTCCCTAAAGTGTGTAATTGATGGCTTGTTTACCAAGATGCATTTAGGCTTCATCCTGCAAACTCATATTGGAGCTCCACAGGCAGTAAAGTTATTCATCTACATAAGTGCTTGCAGGTTTGGTCCGTGTACACATTTTTAGAGGTACATAAACAAGTTCTCTCTTTGACTTTTTTGTTTTAAAATGGGTGTTGAAAAGTCACAGATGTAGGATTTACGTGAGGCACTATGAGTGTTCTTTTTTTAGAGACATCTCCGAGTCCCTCGTGTTAGTAGGTATTTGAATTGTTTCTGAGCACTTAAATTTTAATAAAAACACAGTGTTTATTAGTACATCAAATATCTTTGCTAAGAAAATGTTAGGCAGTTTGTCAAATCATGCTTATAAAATGTATCAGAGCCTTTTATGTCATGTTTTAGCTAGTCTCTGATACTTGGTATATTTTTAATGATATAATTTACAGTGTTCTGTAACAGAATATTGAGCTTAATTACTTTGTGTTTGCAAAGCATTTGAAGTTGAATGACACCGTGCAAGAGCTGTGCTGGCTTCACCAAGAATGGAAATGTTAGGCTGATGCAAGTTTTCCTTCACACGTTTTGGTAGTTCTTACAGCAGTGTTGTGTCTTCCTTCTTTCTCAGAGCAAAATGGCAGAGAGGAATGATATTCTTGTGGACATCCATTCCTTGGGCACAGCTCTCATGCACCTGGTGCCACTGACAGTGAGTTGTGTAATCTTCAAGATATGAAAGATCAAGAAGAAAGTATTCCGTTTTCTGCTGTGAGATATGGCAAAGGCTTGCTTAAAAATTGCAAACTAGTCCCAACTGATAGCATTCTGGAACACTGGGGCAAACCTTTCTATTTGGGAAATTGATTTGAAACAAAAAATGTCTTAAGAAGGTGAGATGAGGCAGGAGAACTTGCTATCCCAGGTACCAGTCCAGCTTCAAAATCCTTATTAGACGAGTCTTTCACGTTTTGCCTGTGGCTTTAATGGCTACGTGTTTGCACAAGGAGGAAAGCTGGATTAAAATTGTTCCCCTCCACAAAAAGCATCTTTATATCTTGAGCCTGGCTGCATACGGTTTATCAAGTGTTGCATCTCCATTACAACTCTCTTTCGCTGTTCCCTGAACAAAAGAGGATGCAGTGGGTGGAGCTTTTGATCCTCCTCTTGATATGGCAGGTGGCACAGCTGATATGGCAGGGGAAAAGGAAAAAGGCAGCAACACATGCAAGTCAAACAGCACAGTGTTTTATTACCCACTCTCTCTAGCAAGTCCTTTTTTTTCCACAGGACAAATTATAAACACATAGTTGAGCCTGGATTTTTTTTCCCCCAGTGTGTGCATTTCTTCTTTTTTAAGGCAGGGATTTTTAACAGTGGTGTCAAACTGCAAATTCCTTTAACTCTTCTGAAATGTTTTGAGACACTGGTAGAAAGTGCTAGGACAGCGTGCACCGGTGGCTATGTCTAGGATGTTTTCTGCACAGCCTGGTCATCCCATGTTGTTTCCTCAGAAAGAGGCAATTTTGTTGCTTTCTATCTTTTTATTTGCTTATTAGATTGTCCTGAGTCCGATTAAGGTGGTGTCTCCACTGCCACATGTCAGAAGTCTAACATTGCTTGTAATCACACCGGTATCTTTTGAAAGATTGTTTTGAAAGTTGATTTTCGATATGATTCTCATCTGCAATGCAACAGCACTTACTTAACGCAGTCAAAATGAGGGCACCCTAATTCAAAATCCCCTAAAGCTAAAAGAAGGTCAATACATACTTAGTAAATTTGCAGATGAATGTGTAAGTAAGAGGGCAACCTCCCAGATCATGCCCATTCTTCATATGAAGGAACATGAGGCACGGCCAGTATTGCTGTCTCCATTGCCTATAGCAATTTAGAAATCAGGCAGTGCACTCTAGAACTGCCCCAGATTTTGTGAGACCCACTACTGCATCTCCTCTGCGAGATCCATCTCCCTCTCCAACCTGTGGACTCTGTTCCAACAGCTGAATGTAACAAACCTAGCTTTCCTCTCCTATTTTTAAAGGGTTTAGCCTATTACAGCTCCTTGCTTAGTCAGCAGCTGGCTTTCTGCCAAAAAGCCCAGCATATTGTTGTGGCTGGGTAAAAGCTGGATATTTTCCATGGCTGTCCAACAGCGGCATTGGATCTTCATTGTCTTCTCATGTGTAAAGTGTGTGGAAAGTAGAGGGAAGATGCACGAAGCGTTAGTCCAGATGGCATTCCACAGCCTGAGAAGAAACATCTTGACCCTCGAATCTGGGTTAAACTCAACAGATGCCAAGCCCCCAAAAACAAAGAGCTGTTGTGGCTGACGACAGCACAGGAGCGATAGGCCTTTGGTAACAGAAAGTATCTTTTATTTTGGATGCATTTCCCTGCAGATAACCAACACAGTGTCACTTGTAGAAGATTGCTTATTAAAAACAAGCAAAAAATGATGGTTCTCTGCATTGGGCACCGTCCCCCTTCAGTTGTAAAATGTTGCCCCTGGGTGACGGGTTATGCTCGCAGAAAGGATTTGAACATTCAGACTGTGCTGTGCCCTGACAGAGCCTGCGTGCTTAAAGACCTGTTATTTTTTCCTGCCTCTGACTCCAATTAATGTACTTTTTAAATGATTTAACATATCATGCTGGGACTTCTGAAATGTCAACAAGCTTCGAAACTTGGGAGACAGGAATGTAATAAAATAGGTAATGGGAGATTCAATAGTTAATAGAGGCCCTGAAGTGTGAGTGTATACAGTAGCTGTATATTGGAAACTGTGCAAATGAAGATGGCTTAGTATTGCAAACTGAGGAAGAAAATTGTTTTTAATTAGCACCTTCATAAGAACTGCTGATTAATACTGTTTGGTTTGGTGAAAAGCTTTCAGCTGAGTAATTTGTACAGCCATTACAACAGTTTTGTTAGACCAGGACTCCTGTTGTTAAACACAAACAGCAGATGATAATGGTGGAAGATGAGTTTGTCATGTAACAATTTACCTTATTGAAAAAAGCTTTATATAAAACCCAATACAGTAGCTACTAGCAGAAATCACGTATTTTAAATCCTTTCAAGATTGCAGTGTGTGATGCTAGTGTGTTTTTTCGTGGAGGAGAAACAGATTTTATATCATTTATAAAATTATATAGACAATTTAAAGGTGTTGTAGCATGAACAGACCACTTTACTGGTAATGCTTTACATCAGGACAGTAAAGTGCTGGTATATTCAAACACTTCCTAAGTATACAAAGTCGGTCCAAAAATTGAAAGGTAATTAAGTAGTATTGTTCACATGCAAATGTATGTTTGTGCATTATGCACTGAAATTATGTCTGGTGTTTGTGCCATGTCTAGCATTTATACCTAAGGCTTAAAGGAGATTTCTCCCAGGTTAACTACTGTTCACAGCAATTGCTTCCTCTTCCTTTCAATTGACAACAAAAAATTAAAACCCCTTATCCATGTCCCCATAATACAGAGGCATATGCATTTTAGTGGCCCGGGTAGAAAATTTAGTTCAGTCTGTAGAAACCGAGGGATTTTATTAAATGTGGTAACAATGAAGGAATATCTGCACTAAATTATGACGCTAACCAAGGATGGTAAGATCTGTAAATTATTGGAGTGCTATAATAGAACATGAGAGTTTTCCTTTAGACAGGCCTTCGGGGTAATAACAAGGGTTGAGACTCACGACAGTGCCAAATAAGCTTTAGACAGCATAATAGTCTGCAAAGAAAAGCCACAGAGCACTAATGTAAAAGAAGAGCTGTCCACCACATGCAGTAAAAATCACCAAAGGTCATTTTATGGTAGCAATTGTGACATAAAATTGGTGGTCATGCTACATGTCTAATACTCAGCACAGCTTTATAAATGATGGGCCCCTAGCGATGGCTGTCATTAAGTGCTTTCATCATAATAAACTTTAAACTGTTGGCTTTATGAATCGCCAGCCAGCTTCAGCTGTTCGTTGGATGGAGCTTGCAGTGCCTTAAGTGTGACAAGGCCTATTAGGAACTGCAACCATGTTTCAAGCGTACTTGGCTTTCCCACTCCTGGGGTGATTGCTGCCTATTAAATGGCATCTGGGAAGATTTTCCTCCAGCAATCTCTGATCAAGAGCTTTTTTGGGCTTTGACCTGCATTTCCTTCAAGACTTTCTCTGAGGAGTTTTATAAGAGCAAAACTCCAGAGGATTTATAGCCACTTCTGATTAATACCTTTTCAGTTTTTCTAGCAACTCTCCCACTGCTACATGGAGAAAAGCTTTCATTGTTCCTAAGGTGCTTATTTGTGACCTTTTCTCTGCTTTCTGATTCCCTCTAACATGTTCTCAGTGAAATCCTTGGTGTGCAACCAAGACAGTTGCCGAAGTTGCTGCAGCTTTCTGGCTTTGGTAGTTAAAAAGGAAAATTAATTTAGAGGGAACGCCTCCCATTTCTGTTTCAACAGTGGTCTTGCAACTCACAGTTAGCAGTTAAATGCCAGCAGTACGGATTTGCTCTCCTAAATAGTGTACATGAGGTAGAGAAACGCCAGTTCCATAGGGCTCTAGCTGAGGGGAATGCAGCTACATAATTATAACAAGAATTTTCTCCTCAAACCCAGCCTGGCAAACCCCTGTGCAAAGAAACAGCCTCTGTGGCCCGCTGGCAGGTGGGGAAGCGAGCTCTGCCATGGCAGGGCCACATTCTTCCCTCAGCAACTTCCTCTCTTTGTAAGGAAATTGTCCCAGTCCCGAGTTCATTTGCGGTCCCTCGCTATGTCAAGACGGCGTAGGCAGAGGAGCAAAATGTCAAGTGTTTACAGCTTTAGGAAGGTCATGGCAGCACCCCAAAGCCCCCGTGGTGCAGGGGGCTCAGTGGGAGACCCCTGGGCACACAGGCTGCCGGGAAACGGTCCCGCTCTCGCCCTGGCATAGGCTCAGGGCAGAGCCCCTGAGGTGGCACATTCCTGAAGCCTGGAGCGCGCCAGGGATAACTATACTGCTGAAATATAGAGTTGCATATAAAGATTTCATGAACTAGATTATATTTTCATCACCCTTATGCATATGAAGTCTTTTAATTTCTATAAATCTTACAGTGAATTAGAATTAAATCGTATTAGTGTGAATAATAAATGTTTAGGGATCACTCATCTAAGAACTTGTAGTATTTAATTTACAAGGACTATACATTTTTCAAATCTCTTAACAAGGAACTTTAGGCACTTCTTGAGGCTTTAAAAAAAGGAGAAAAAACCAAAACCACAATAGATCTGGAAAGCAAAAATGCTCTATTTTTCCCAGGATCCTGAATGAGTGACTCAGGAGGTATTGTAATTGCAAAAGCTTTCTGTGTGTAAGAACCTGGCTAATACTCTTATTAGCATCTTTTTTAATCCAGGTAACATAATAGTCGAAGTGTCAGATGAATGTCTCAGAAGTGGACCATTAAAAAATAAATTGTGAAACCTTTGAGAGATTAGCATTTGAATCCAGCCAGAAGCTCCTTGAGGTTCTTGGGTGTGGATCAGAGTCCTTAATGTCTAAGTTGCTATCACAAACCACATCAGCCTCCAAGTTACTTGGAATGAGAAGACAGTAGCCACAATTATTAGTCTTAGCTCTGGAATTGCTTCCTCTGGGAAGCAAATTAGCAAAATGAGATTTTCACTGCAAAAAGAGGTTTCATTTTCTGAAACTTTTTATTTCTAAGGAAGTTTTAAAAACAAACAACAAATAAAGTACTTTAAAACAGTATTTCCAGGGTAAATACTTATGGTTTAATTAATAATAATGGTAGTTAGCTCTTAACCAAGGCTGATGTGAACTTTGCACATTCACCATGCTTTTTAGAGTTATTACTTGCATAACATCATCAGATGATATGATAGAAAATGCTTTACCTTTTCCCATGTGGGGAAACGGAGGCAAAGAAGTGAAGTAACACGCACAGAAAGGCTCCATGGCAGGCAGAAATGTATTTATAATGCAAGTTTCACTCAAAGACAGTTCTTAAACAACAGACCTTTAACCGTCCATCACAGTTAATTTTTGTGCTAGATGTTGGCATACCCTGGGAACTGCATGTTTTTAATCATCAGGTATCATTTGAAATTCCCTGAAGGGGTTATTGTTCTTTCTGATGGATGGTACCAGTACTGGATTTCTCAGCAGATGCACTGAAATACAGACAGGGATGTACGATGTATAGGAAGTATTTTAATTTGGCATTTCTCTTCTTCTAAGGCATTTCAGCAGCAAGCTGCTCATTTTCAAGAGATCTGGTAAGAGCACTGAAGAAAACACATGGGACTTTGTCAAATTTCTACAGGAGGAAAAGGCTGTTTATTTGTTTGGAGGGAGCGCTGATGGTCATTCCTACATCTTCATACTGGTTTAGTGTTCCTACTGCTATGCTGCTTTCCAGGGCTTGGGGAAGATGCTTAGCTCTAGGTTAACTCTGTGATCTCACCAGAAATCTGCCGAAGTAGTTTGGGCCACTTTTTGAGACAAGTACTTCCACTTCCACTGCAAGTCTGCAGGCTACTAGAAGATTTAGGGATGAGGACCACACATAAAGCTTTTTGTGCAGCGTTAATTTCCAAAGGTCCGAGTGAATCACAGCGAAGGCATTAGTACTGTGTGAATGTATTCAATAATTGATGCAAACAGTTAAAGCGGTGACACAACAGGAAGCAAAGTGGTGATTTAACCTTGCATTCCTGGTGCAGGGAACACCAGCAGCTCAGCAGATTACTGCAGAAAGGGCAGGTGTTTTTGTCGTGGCTCTACAACAGCCTGTGCCAGGTGAGGTGCATCTGTGCTTTTCTGTGCCCACCCTGCAGACAAGGTGCTGCCAGATAACTGCATGAGGAACAAAAGGGGATCATGTCACAGGCACCAACACTCTGGGAATCTGCCAGCTTATGTAGTGAGGTAGAAATATTAGCAAACACGTGGGCAAAGAGTCCATTATGGAAATAAAGGGCATAGGAGAGCACAGAAACAGTGAGCCATGTTTTACAATGGTTTATAGGCTGCACAGGAAAGAAATGTGAGGGAAAAGATGAAATTCTCATCTGAGAGGGAGATATCCACCATGACAAAAATCATTTGGAAAGGTGTTAAGCTCAGTTAAAAGGCAGCCCTTTCAAAGCACTTTCAGAGTTATTTTCAGCTGTGAGCAAAGCAGAGGAATATTGCCACTGGGTAGAAATTGCTGTCAAACAATGATGGGTGGAAAGGATGCCTACTGCTGAACCCCAGCCCATTTCAGATCACTTTTGGCCTGCTCTTTTCTTTGTTGTAAGGCCCTTTTACAGGAATAAGGACTGCAAAGCAGCATCCCATCCTGGCTCTCCATGCCAAGGTGGCAAGGGTTGGAGACTTGTGTCCAGGGCCTGAAGGGCTGAGTACGGGCTGCTTAAAGCATGGGGAGGGCACATCCTCTCAGGTCATGGCATTAAGAAGGCCTTACTTATGCCTGAAAACGAGGAGTGAGAGTGAAGCGGTTCCAGATGGGTTCATCACAGGACAGTGGATAATGGCATGGAGGTCGGTGAGACAGCGCCAGCAGCTGGAAAGGCAGCATGAGACCCTGCAGAGCAGCACGGCCACAGCGGGGATGCAGGTAAGACTGAACACCTTAAAAACTTCTCCAGAGTGAACAGAATGGGTACCACTTTCAAACTTTCCCGTACCCAATAACCACAGGCACAGGAACCTGCAGAGCACAGACCTGTGTATGTTGAGGAGCCCAAGTATGGGCTCCCATATGTGCAGCAGTGCATCCGTGGGATGTGCCGTGTGTGCACTCACCAGGAAAGATAGAAGGTGAAGGAGCAGCAGGGAATGCTGAGTGCTGGGAGGGCTCACCTGGTGGTGTGTTGGCTTGCCTGGACTCAAGAACACAGTGTAAAGGCAGCATATGATTGTACATGACTTGTGGTTCTGCCTTCAGAGCCATCTACCTCATGCTAATGAAGTGACTAGGAATGTGTTTTCCCTAGGTAACCACTCTTGCCAGTAGGCAGGGGGCATTTTATCCCCATACAGCCATGCTGTTACTGCTGCTGCACAGGATTCCCCTGTCCCAGAGCCACCATCCATTTTACGTGCTACTCCGACACACAGTGCTTCCCACCTGCGCCAGACAGGGTCAAGCTGAAATGAACACTTGCATGAACAGTTCAGATCATTGTACAATCAGATATTTGAGTTGCAGAAGCACAGCACATTTTTCTACTGCTATTTAGAGGCTGATGTGTGTAGCCTTAACAACAATTTGTTTATTCATCCGTTTCAGTAGCTTTGTTCCTGCTGACTTCTATCTAAAATGTGGTGTAATGCACATTTTATGAGCTATAGGACAGTTATGGCTTAGAGTGAGTCCATATGCACCAGAACTGAGGGGAAAAAAGGATATTAAAAAACCTCCTAAGATCTAGATTGTTGTTAGTATTCCCCTTTGCTGATTTCTTACCTTTTCATAGCATAGAAATGAGAATAAATTTAATCCATAATGGTGAATCTGGGCATATTTTCAGTGTAGGGAACATGGAGATATATCAGAATATTCAGAAATCTGAGCTTTTCACAAAGTGTTGAAAAGCTCTTTCAAATGAGGAAAGAAATGTCACTTGAAACATTCATTTTAAAAATACTGATGTAGCAATATGATGCTCTGCAATACATCTTTTACACTTAAAGCACTGATATAATCCCAGATTTCTTTTAAAATCTGACTTCCAAAGGCAAATAGTCCTGCAGTGATAGTTCAAAACACTTGTGCTTCTGTGAGGGATGTCAGTGGTACTTTAAACTGTACGCTGACTGCAAGCTCAGGCACAACACAGTTTCATCTATGTTGACCTCAGTGTGCTAAACCAAGGAATAACCTTGAGGTATTTGTGCTTCCTGTCCTGGCTCTGGCCATCTGCACTGTGGCCAGTGAAAGTCCTATGATTTGTGTGCAAATGTCCAGTCTTGGCCTGTATGAGCTTTCTCTCTCAGGGAGGAGTAGCCTAAAGGTAGGCTGCTTATAAATCCAAATCCTTCAGTGGGTAGCTTTGGGACCTGATGAAAAGTTGTTTCGCTACATTCATAGATGGGGTGTGTGGAAGGCCATGAACCTGGTCTTTGTGCCATAGACTTGGGCTAAGCTGGACCATCAGCCTGAACCTTCTCTCTTGGCATTCCCTGAAGGTTGCTTCTAGCCTGTGTTTGAACTTTCATCCTCTCAAGGTGCTCTTGAGTTTGTGTGCAACACAGACATAACCAGTGAGGTAGATTCTCCTGTGCTGGGCTAGTCTTTTTTCTCTGCTAGTTTAGCTGGGATGTAACTCAGAAACATCTGCCCCATACTGGTGCACTGAAAGGTAATTACCCTTCCTAAAGGAAAACACAACTGCACAAACCTCCATTTAGCTTATAAAAGGGGCTCTGATAATTGTCTTAAAACCAACCTGACAATGTGAAGCATTACAAAGCATTACACCAGAGCCTGTTCATGCTGCTGATAGAGTAAAAGTTTATTTGTACAAGCAATTGCTGTGTTTATTGCATTTAGACCCAATAGGACCTTCTTATAAGGCCTGTGACTCCATGAGAATAGAGGCAATTCTCTCTGGGCAGCTATGGATTACAAAGGAAGTCCCTACCACTGGGAGTAATGTTATCTTAACAAAAATCTCCCTGCTGTTGCCCAAACCTTGACCTACTGTGCAGTTCTTTTTCTGCTAATATAACTCACTTGACATCTTTACCTTTGTATACCACTTTGGTGTAATTCCCTATGACCCTTTTAAAGAACTATAGTGGTGGTAGGGCTTCATTGCAAAGATGAACTGCAAAGCATAGCCAAATTTGAAGGATCTAGGGGGAAGAATAAAGGGCTATTTCTTACTATTTCATAAATAGCCCACCCTAAAGAAATAACAGTAAAAGACACATGGCAGTGCAGATGATGTCTGCCCTCTGTTCTCTACAGAATAACTGCAATGGGGCATTCCACACAGGCCTGTCCCTTCTGAAGCTTCACTAGTTGGTTTTATTGTATCAGGGCAAGCAAAACGGCAAAAACAGAAATTATGTTTGAAGTTTCCACACTTCTAACATTAAAAACAGATGCTTTGCCTTTCTTTTCTGAAGGATCTAGGAAGGTCTGAAGCTCCCCAATCCAGGCCATGGTGACATACATTATATCATTTGTCAGGGCTCAAGAAAAATCAGAGCAGAATAGTATCAGGTGTTACATATCTCCTCCTTTTTCTTCCTAGTTATAGTTGTGATATTTGATTTTCAGATGGTCGGATCCACCCCTGTTTCCTAGCTCCTTGCATTCCTCAAGGACTCTGTGCTCTATGCTCTGCATCCACAGGAGGAGGCCAAAGGGTGGTTTCAGGGGATGCAGGATGGTGGTGCACAGGCGAGAACAATTTACTGGATGAGGCAGTGCTCTACTCAAACAAGAGATTCTTTTTTCTAAAGTAAAATTGGCAACATGCAGACATCCTCTAAGATTCTAACTTTGCTGCCTCCTCAGTCACTGCTTGTACTCTTCAAGGGTAGTGAAGAAAGCTAGATCTTCTCCTTTTGACAGGATAATAGAAGTGAGGTTATCCACACTGACCTGCACCTTCAGACTTTTCAGTCAACCAGCAAGCTTTATTCCATCAGATGAAGCATGACCTGTTTTACTCCCCTGCTGTTCACTGGTACTTAGATAGCTGGATAACATAAAGACTTCGGAACACAACTGGAGTTAGGATGCTGCTGGAGAGTATGGAAAACTCCGTGGTTTTGTCTCCCAAACTCATTAGTACCCACTTCTCCTTGGGATTTGCCATACCTCTAGGATTCTCCACCCTTCCCTCTGTCCTTGCCACAGAACACAGAGCCCTCCCTTGCCACCATTCCTATGAGACGGCTCCTCAGGCTGTGGAAGCTGTGACTCAGCCTAGTGCTGTGGTGTGCTGAGGGCTCAGATGTCAGCAGTGTTTAGCCCTCCTGTGGGCAACATTTTCCCCACCCCATCTATCCCTAGCACAGGCCTTTGTTTGCACCCCATGGGAGGAAAATAATCCCCTTGCCTCTGACCACACCTGGATTCAGCCTTCAATTTGGCACCTTGAAAAGTGGGCCAATTCTCTAACACTCTTGCCAGGACTAAAGCCAGAGTGAATGCAGCTAATTCTCACTGCTCTAATTAGGTGTTGAGTTAGCAAGGGGAGACCTCACCTCTTAGAAAAAAAATTTTTAAAGAGAGAGAGAAAAGGGAAAGAAGGGAGGAAAGAAGGCAGGCAGCAAGAGAGAAGGAAAGGGAGAAAAAGAGGAAGAAACAAACAAATGTACTCTGTGAAAAAGAGAAAATAGAGCACTGAGCACTTGACAGGGGTAACAGGGAGGGAGACTGGGAATAGTCCCTTTCTTGTAGGTGCAGGACAGAAGAGGGTGTCCTACACAGATCAGAGGTTGGAGGAGCACTGGAGACCTGGGGTGCCGCCGCAGAGGGAATGCCTTCCTGCATTTTCCAGTTTGCTTTGGCTGTAGGTCTCTGGGCAAGCCTTTGGTGTGGAAATCAGACAAAGGTGTTCCTGTTGTTACTCATGGGAATTCAGTGGTTCAGAGAAATGCCCTGAAAATATGTTGGAATCCAGTTATGCAGTCTCTGACAAACAAAAAAATATCTTCAGTAGTGCTCCACAAGCCCTGGCCAAAAATCAGCATTTTCCCCAGCTTATTTAATAATCAGGTGCCTTTCTCCCCATCCCACCCCCCACCCTCCCCCAAAGAAAAAGAAACTCACATCTGCTCTAGATGGCTTGAAATAAAGGGGGCCAAAAGCTGTATGTACAGTTTTCTTAGCTTCTCTACACAGAGAGCCAGGGCCATGGAAACATCAGACTAAGAGGCTTAGAGTAAATCCTGGCAGTCTCAATGCTAGAAACTCTCCCACTGATAACCAAACCCTAATAAATAAGTTTGAGAGAAAAACTAAATGAGAGTGCGTCAATGTTGAACAATTAATTAAGATCCCTCGAAGCATTTGTGCTGCAAAGAACAAGAAAATTAAAGAATATAAAAACATATGTTGGCAAGAGTGAGAACATGCTAAAAGTAAACACTGCTGTTATTATTAGCAGTAAAAATAATTTTAATTAGTTGTATTACAGTAGCACCTAGTGGTGCTACTGGATCTCATCCCCAGATGAGATCAAGGTCCCCAAAATATAAAGGTCTTAAAAGTGCATTTATTTATAACATACGTATATGGACATGTGTACATAACATACAGACAGACACACAATTCAAGTGATGAAGAAACCTCAGCAAATGGAAATCAGGCTACAGAATATTTTGTGACTTGTTTTTTCTTATTCCTATTTTTTTTATGTGCTGCAGGGCAGCTGTTTGCAGTTGTTATTTATGATACAGGGAATAAAGGACTGTATCAGTAGTGCAGGAGTCAGAGTGTACATGTGTGTGTCTCCGTGTGTGTGTGTATTCACATATAGGTGTGTCCATACATCTGTGTGTGCACACATACTCATATATGCACATTTGGACCACATGGAGTTATATTTTTCCTGACTTGGATCAGAACAACACAGAAAGCTTGGCAGACAAAATAAAAGCTACCCCAAAGGCTCCATTTTCACCCCAAGCACGATTTCTTCACTACAGTGGAACTGCCACTGTCCTTTCTGTGCACACAGCGGCACTTTTTGGAGAGAGATGTCTCCCCACCCTGCACTGTGAAAGCCTCCCTAAAGAAAGTCATAGCTGAATACTGCCCTCAGCTAAGTCAATATAGTCTGAAAGGGTACAGAACTGCAAGTTGCTGTTGCTGCAGCTGCTGCTGACTTCTACTAAATAATTTAATAATAAATTTTTTTAAAACCACCACCTTTCCTGCTGTGGATTTGCATGCCAAAGCAGGGAGAGGCTATAATGACCCAGATGACACACAGTTAACTCCGGATCCCTTAAGACATGGGAACTAATTTAATTGTTAATGTTTTACTGCCTGGGTTTCCTAAGAAAATGAGCCCTTGCAGATTATCTGGGTTCCTGTTTCAAACAGAGCAGTGCTGAGGGCTTTTTAGAAAAAAATCTTGTTTTACTCTGAAACAGCAGCAGCAGTCTTGAGATTTCCCGTGCGGAAATTGCACGGCAGGTCGAGGCGTCAGTTTAATGTTCAGAGACATGCTTCGTTTGAATGATAATTTCATTAGATTAGTTTGTAAACTTTTAATGCAGGTTGCATTATATGTCTAAGAAGAAACAATTTGTGTGACAGACTATCCTTCATAATCCCCCTCTTCAGCCTTCTGCTAACAAAAGACCCTTAATACTGAAGATGTTTTGTGGGAGGAGAAACATTTTCCAAACAAGTAGTTTCTCTATTCCAGCCCAGGTAACAAAGAGGCCTTAGGAATTTCTGTGGGCCTTGTCAGGACTGGCCCATTGGTCTTAAAGCCACCTGCTGCTTAAGCCATTGGTCAATAGATTAACTGCTGCTATTACTAAGTGTTTAGGAAAGTAAGTTATGTGGCAGAGCAAACAAAATCAACCTCCTTAACACATGTTAATTCAAAATTTAATAAATCTGCACTGAGAACAGTAAAGCAATCAAGGACGGTGGGGTGCGCAGGAAAGCTCTTCGTATGCGCTGCTCCTCCAAGCAAAGTATCACATAGCAGATAAAAAGTCTTAAACAAAAGGATAATACTCTATTTGCTTTGCAAAACTAGCTTGACACTTGCCTCCCCGCCTCTGCCTTCCTCCTTTTCTTCTGGCTTTTGGATGTTGCTTTGCACTGCAGATTTTGGGCAATTTCCAAACCTCAGTCACCGAAGTTCACCATAAACAGTAATAGTGGAGTAAATTCCTGGTGGAAAGGTGGGAAGGATTCAAATACTGGCAAAAGCTGTGACAGTCCACAGCCTTGCATATCGTTCTTATTCTGTAATGAAACACATGTTTTAACAGAGCACATCTCCCCAGGAAGAGAAAGCCTTGTGCCTGCCCTCACATGCTGTTGGGGATTTTGCCTGGCTATGGAGGTCTGGGAGGATTTTGGCAGGGGAACCAAAGAGTTTCATGAGGCCAATGCCTCATGGATCTGGCCTGGGAAAGGTCAGAAAGGTGCTACCAATTCTTCTTAAAATAAGTCATTTAAATCTCATTTGCCTACAGCTCTACACTATTTCATGAGATAAAAGAAAGACTTGGGAGAAAAATTTTGCTTTTGCATGCAAAAAAGGGGGATAGGGCAATACCAGGTGTTGGTGCAGGTTGGCTTAAGAGTTCCTGGTTTTCTGTCACATGTTGCAAGCACTTGCTATTTCTCATACTGCAAATTTAAGTAACTGGTAAAATACAGTTCTCATTATCGTTTTGGAAAGATCCACAAAAATTCTTGTAATAAATTTCCATTTTTGTGGTGTCTTTTCTTAACTCTTAACTTTCAGATTCCTAAATAAGGAATGTTTCATAAATAAGTAATTTGTTTCATATATGAGTCAATTGTGACCTAAAACTGAAGATCAGGATTATGGTTCCCCTTACTTGGCTTAGACTCACAGGATGGTTGCTTCTGTATGGGATGAGTCTCTGTTTGTCCATGGATAATCAGGAGAAGAGAGAAGTCCAGAACAGTGGCAATTCAGATCACAGATAAGTTGCCCACTGCTGTTTTCCCACTGTTTGAGGGAGGGAGAAGTAGAGAAATGCACTGTAATGTATTCCTGCTCCAGCACATGCACACTTCTACCCAGGGCGAGGTGTAGCAGCTGGCACTGGCCTTTTCTTCAGAAATTTGACCTTTTCTAACAACTAGGTTTGGGATCTGGGTTTTTGCAGATTTCCCACAAGTGTAATACTGGTTTTGCAAAGCGCATTTGACTGGTTCCAAACATACATGTTGATGATCAGGTGCAGTACCTTGTTAGGAAAACAAGGCATCTTCCAATCAAATTTTCAAGGGAGATTTCTCAGGATCCATAGGCTGGGCTGTGATTTCCCTGGTCTGGCTTTGGCAGAGCCTTCCTTAACTAGGCACGTGAATAAATGCTGCTGCAGGCCTCCATCCATGCTGTTTGGAGGACTGAAAATTGTGAGGCTTTGTGAGGCTGTAAATCTCCTGAGAGGAGAATACAGCAGTAACTCCAAAATGTTTTCCTTGCAGTCTTTGTTGAGCTGTTTTTTTCCCTGGTAGGGGAGCATTTAGACCTCTATGAACAAGATAAGAGAAATGATTTATTATGGCATGGTAGGTATTGCTAGGCTATCTCCTGCCATCATGGAGCCCAAGCTGATGGTTGTAGCAATATATTAGAGGCTACCTTTGAACAGAACATTTATCTGAGATTTTTATAATATATCAAAGCTCCTTGCATGTCTGGGAGTATTTGGGGGTCAGTAAAATGCTAAGAATGTTCCAGCAGGGCTGCTATCCTTCCTTTCCATCCCATGTCTAATCACCCTCCCTTCGGGCAGTCTGGTGAAATTGTGATGGTAGGTTAAAATCAGAGGTCCGTGTATAACAGAAGATTGCCCGTGTCACATTCTGAATGTCTTTGACTCCTGGACCTATTCTCCTGATGGACACAGTGTAAGGAAATCCAGATCTAGCCCTATATTTGTGCTGTGCAGTGAGGACATAGGACATTTGCATTCAAAGTATCTTTTTCCAAGAAGGTGAGTGAGCATCTGTTTTCACAGCTGACACCAAAGCTGGTTTTCAGCCAGTCTGCAGGCAAGAGACATGAGTGAGTAGGGTCCCATTTGACAGCCATAAGCTCTAGGTAGTTTAATGTAATGCAGTTAAAATTAAAGCACTTGCCTGGTTTGTCGTGCAACATCCCCACATTGCCTTAGCCTGGCAAGGTCAGCTGGATGATTTTATAAATGGATTCTCCCTGGTTCCTTTTCGCTTATTTTTAATGTGATGTTGCTTTCTGTACATGTATTAATTGTACAAGCCAAGAAAAAATGTAGAGTAAAGGAATATATTTTTAGATGTTACTTTATTTGGAAAGCAAGAGACACAGTCTCTTCTGGAATTTGATACTCATAAGCTGAACGGTGCTTTACTGCTGTGATGCAGTTAAATCATGCAATATCTTTGCTGCCTCATAATGAAGAAACGTAAGCTCAACTATTATTCTTCTTTGAGGCTAAGAATTCAAACTCTCTTTGAGAAAAGACTGATTTTAGATCATTTTCTGCTCTGAGTCTGCTAGGCATTACACAGGGTGCAATGGCAATACACAGTGTAGCATGACACTTAAACTGTTATTACACTTATATTGCATTTAGAAAAAAAATCCTCAATCATTCATAGTTAACCTAGGAGAGCATTTTCCCCAATGTGACACTTAAATGTTTTTAAAATAATGGGATGATTTGTTTCTTTCCAATGTTTCTGTTGAATATGAGGCAGCAAGGTTAGAAGGGGAAGCAGAGGGGGGATGAAAAGTGGCTTATATTGTCAAGGTCTCCTTAACTGTTAAGCAGTGGGGGAAAGAATCAGACTGCTTTCCTGAGTGAAAACAGAGAGATATTCTCCACTGATGACTGTCCTTCTAAGCCTTTCCTATCACAGGCTAGCAGTTAAAATAATACTCACCTACTGGGCATCCAGCAGAGTTGATCTACCTTTTCTGCTAGGAGGTTCATGTCCAGTCAAGCCTGATTAATCTGTTGCAAGTCCTGAATGATCCCAAATATAACACATAACAGCTACACCTGTTTATCAAGTCAGTTCATTTCCCTTCCCCTATTCCACACTGAAAAGGAGCATTAATTAAAACAGTAAACAAACGAGCGCCTATTCTAAATCAGAGCTGCAGGCAAAGAAGAGATAACTTAGGCTCTTGAGAAGAGGGATTTTCAGTTAATTTATGGAATCTACTGTCACTCTCAGGGCAAGGGAGCTTACGTAGCTGGGAAATTGAAGCAGACAGGCTTTGTCTAAACACTTCTTTTTCAGTGAATATCTTCTCTTTTCTTCCTATTTTAATTTTTAATCAAGGCCTCTTTTTTTTTCTTTTCTTTTTTTTTTTTTTTTAAGAAAAGAAATTGCTAGATTTTTCCAGTGTTCTGGTGACTCATACAGCTCCTGTGAGATACCCAAAAGGTAGAAGAGTAGAGTGAGGAGGAGAGGCAGGAAGCTGAGCTTTTAAAAGAGCAGTGTGAGAATATGAAATGTTCCTTTAGCAAATGATTCCCCGGAAATTAATTGCTGTGTTTCAATCCATTTTATTCATCATTTCCCCAGCATTTTCATCTGTACCCTGGTCCTGGACCAGTGTGGGTGTGAGTGTAGGTTGGTGTGAGTGCAGGATCAGCCGCTCAGATGCCCGATGACTGCAGGGAGCCCACCTGAATTAAAGAGTTGCAATGTAGTGTCCAAAGGAGACACTCGGTTACTGCACTGAGGAGCTGCCGGGCCGCTTTGCAAGGGCTGACTGATCGTGCAACACACAAGTGAGCATATGAGCAAGCTTACAGGGCTGTGACAAAGGGTCTGCTGCTGCCTGCAGACATCCCCAGGGGCTGTAAGGAGAGCACCGAGGGGATCAGAGAGGCAAAGTCCGGGCAGTCGACTCCCCGGTTGTGCTTTGCAGGTGCTGTTTGCACCCATCTCCCAAACTTGGGGCTGCCGTCCCCAGCCCCAGCTCTGCGGGAGGAGTGTCGCAGGGGAATTGCCCGGGTGTGGGTGCTGCAAGGTCAGGGCCTCTGCTTCGATATGGATTTTGGTTTGCTTTGTTTATTTGATGGAGGAGGAGAAACAGCAGGGGAGTGCCTCAGAGCTGCAGGAGAAATGGGGGCCAGACCCCCCTGAAAGCAAAGAGGTGATGTGCTCTGAATTCTCCCTCACAAGCACATTGCTGAGCTAATTGAAACTGGCTCTCCCACATCCCTGGAGAGTGCCCTGACCTCCTACCTACTGGCAGCTGGGGGGAGGGCTGGGAGGCAGAAAAAAATCCTCTCCCTCTTTTCCTCTCTCCATCTTTCCTTCTCTCCCTCTCTCACTTTCCCTCTTCATTTTTTAATCAGCAGTTCTACCCCGAGAAACCTTCCCTGCTGTAGATCCTGCTGTACACACCCAGGACAACTTTCAACAAATCACCATTTTCTGTCAAAAAATTTGCAACCTGCTCTTGTTACGAGCTGCTTTTCAATTCCAGAACATAGCTAAAAAGATTACTGCTCTGCCCAAATAAAATGCTATTGGCAGGGAGACAGTTTAAACTCCTATCAGCCAGGATTTGTCATGATGAAGGCTGCGTTTCTCAGGAAGCAAACTATCATTTTGCTTCTTACAATACTGTTGGGACTCTCTCCCTGGGCTAATTAATATATTAGACATTTGATTTTATTTCAGACTGAGATTTGGAATAATTCAGTTTGTGAAATTACATCAAAATTGTAGTTTTCATAAAATTACAGACAGACCAGAAAAAGTTCTGTAAACCTTTGTCATTTCAGATACAAACCTCTTTTAAAGCTACAGGAATGCCTTCTACATATTTCAAGTCATCCAGCTTTTACTGGTGGCATATCCAGTAATCATGTTGACAAATTAATGGTAGAGAATTAGTTGTACATTAAAGATTTAAATTATATTATGCAGCACATTGTCATAAAATGATATAAAACAATTGGCAAATAAATGTAAATTAATTCCAGTTACTGACATGTGAGATGCAGAGTGACATCTGTACACTTCTTGCCTTGCGCAGCTGCCATACTTTCAAACGTAAAGCAAAGTGGGAAGCGGGCTGGCGCGGTGCAGCCGCAGGCTGGGATGGGCTCAGGCCCAGCCTTTGGGCTGGGCAAACCATACCTCCACTTCTAAACAAACAAATTTGTGTCCAGCATCGCCCCTGTGTGCCCCTGGGGGACAGCAGAAAAGTTTCCTTTGTCAAGCAGGATGAATACCTTGTCATGACAATACTCGGGGTTTTGTATTATCCCACCCTGACCAAAATCCCGCGAGTTCCTATCAATACCGAAGCGCGATTGCTTCCCGGGGCACAACCCTGGGACTTTCAAGGGCTCACACACTACTGTGCTGGCTAATTATACGGATTCCATTTCCTGGTATGAAGGAATGCATTACCTGCAGCAAAGGATGCAGAAAATATTGGGCGCGGGAGGCGCTAGGAGGAAGCAGAAAGCAGCCGTGAATTCAAGCTAGCCCTGGGTTTATACCCACAATCCAGACCCATGCTGAGAGCCTAATCACTGGGGCCATTCTTTGGGCTGTTGTCCAATCAGTCCCTGAATAGCAAAACCCCACAATGCGGAGTATGAATTAGAGGGGGGGAATAAACGTGGGCACAGACTTTTTTTGCAACAATACCTAACCAGGCCTTTCAGCCAGGACAACTCACGGACAAAAGCACGGCGGAAATTGAAGTAACTTTTGGAGGCCCTCGTCAGTAAGAGCTGGCTTGATGAGGGTAGCGCTGGCTTCTTTTTTGTGTGGACCGGATCAATTATTCACTGAGGGGGGAGAGGTGGAGGAAAAAAAAGTCTTAAAAATCCAACATTTGTGCTGCACTGGCCTTGGAAATCATGGCTGTTCACTGAATAAAACCAAATATTTTTGTCTTCTCCTCCTCCTTTCCTTGGCGGAGGCTGCAGTGGTTTAGGGGGTGGCTGGTGGAGCGCTCGCATTCCTCACCCTTCCCCCCCCACGCCCAAAGAAGAGAATAGCTTCTTGAGCTATAGAGATGTCAGGTCCATGTTTTAAAATTTAGCTTTGTTTACCCAACAGAATGGAATTCATTACTGCGCAAAAGCGGTTCAATTTTCTGACCTTTTTTATTCAAAATGTTGGAAGTAGCAAAAAGCTCATTTGAAGGTCACAGGTTTATGTATCTATTCTCTTAAGTGTTTTAGAAATTCATATGGAGGACACTAAAGGTGGAATATGTGAAAACATACTGTTCATTGTTTACCCTAACCTTGCCATGATTATTAGATAAATGAGGGAAGCAAAATGGCATTAAAAGCCATTGTTAACAGTGAATTTTTTTTCCCCTGAAGACTGTTCATTTTTGCCCCCGATCTGCAAAGGTCATTTTCTAATTCTTTTCACTGAGTAGTTTATATAACTTCTGCATTTCAAGTCTATAAAAAGCTTTTGCAGACTTTTCATACTGTAAGTAGTAATTTGTTTCATTACCGTTTGAATTTATATGTAATTCCTATGGATGTTTTGCTGATATTGTCAGGCTTAAAAGCTGAGAGGCTTTTCAGTTTTTTCTTTTTTTTTTTAAGCCCAGATTCATTTTCTCTAGATAATTTGAAATTAGTGGAATCAATCAGTCGGTGATTTAAAAGCCAAACTTTGTGGCGAAAGATATTCAGAGTAAAATTATTTTATTTTTCTACATCCACAGCTGATTTGAAAGGCCTTTTCAGCTGGTTATCCAAAGCCAATATTTAACTGTTACTTATTCCCCTAATTTCTGTCCTTTGTCAGGGGAACTTTCCTCGCTAGATCTTGTTGCTCCGTTCCACACTAATTGCGGCTTACATTATATAAATGGCTTTGTAAAGAAAACTATAACCCCCAGCCTCGAAAGTTGCATGTTTCTATTTGCTCAAACTTGATGCACTTATTTTGAGAGGGTCATTTCGAGGAAAGCTGTGTAGGCACTGAGAATGTCCTGTATAATAAGCTTAAACAGAACCTTTTGTCCGTCCTCGTCTTCTCAGGCCCGAAAATTAGGCCTCCTTTTTCTGGCGGGGGGCTGAAGTGGTTCATTACCGCAGCCTCCTCCGGCAGGCCTTGGCCCAGCCATTCCCAGTACTCGAGCTCTGTAACTTCCTTAGAAAGGACGAAGGAAAACATGGCACACAAAGGTCTTGTTAGCACTTCCTATGTGAAATTAGCAGCTTTCTAAAAGGTACAACTCCAATTACCTCACATTGTGGGGACGCGCACAAACCCAACAATGAGCCCAGTCTTGCAAGTGACATGCTGTCTCTCTGGAGTTACTTCCCTAATTAGGGATGACGAAGCCCCATTCTGGCGAGTGCATCTATTTACAGTGGGCCACAATGCCTTAACTCGAGCATCCTCCTGAAAGGCCAGTGTTAAAAAACACAAGTGCTCTTTTGGCGGAGCCGTCCATGGGGAAGCGCCGCATTCCTCGCGGCTACACCCTCCCGAAAAGGGTGGCCGCTTTCCCCCGCATTGTTCACACTTCAGGATTCATTTGGGACAATAAAGCTCCTGCCCCGTGAGCGCTGGGAATTACAGTGGACAATGGCCAGGCTTTCTTAACGGGGTCTAATGATGGAAAAAAAGAAAAATATTTATTGCTTTTGACAGTTTCACAAGGGGCAAAAATCCTTGTCGTGGCTTTAAGTTTCCACAGCTGTTGGAGGAAGGGTGGTCATATGGACTAAAACAGTTCAGCTCCTTTGTTAAGAGGCTGAGCACAAGGGCCAAGCTGTGAAATTAAAGATTAAGTTCATTAAGGTAAGATAATTGTGCTTGCATCCTTGTTGATACAGGTGTGTACAGGCAAGGCCTGGCTCAACAGACCTATTTATTTACCTCCCAGCTCCTTACCTTCATGAGCCAAATCACCCCACGAGGGTGAGGTGCTGGAAATGTATCTTGTTTGCACAGCCCGGGACAGGGCTGGTGACCCACAGCCTGTGTTCACCATGGCCCCATCAACAGGGGGAGGAGGGTGGAAAGCATTTGGGGGCACCACCAAACATACCTTTGCCCAGAGGAGACACCCGCCCTGGTTTTGGGCTGGGGCACAAGTCAGCTTCTTTCCTCAGAGGAGAAATGTCTTGAAACACCAGTGGTGCTGCAGTGAGGGAGGCAAAATTATTAATTCCCTGGTAGCTTATTTGGCATAAAAGTGTTACTGATTATTAGTTTGCTGCTGCTAAGTGTTTGGATTCTTTGCTATTATTGTGTTATTTGTATTGTTAACAGTTCACAAGTTCAACAGTTTCAACTAAATTGCACTGTAATATTAGGGTTCCAGTATGAAATTACTGCAGTTGATAATAAAATAAGACCTTTGTGTAGGTATATAGATAGCTTCCCAAATTCATTAAAAAAAAGCGCTCGTGAATTAGCGCAAACATACTGCTGGAGGTTGTGCTGTTTTGGTTTAGCAGATCAATTATCTATTGTGCTATTTTAGTTGACAATGTAGGATGATGATTTTGAGTGATTAAAAATTCTGCAATACAGTTATTTCATCAAACTAAACATAAAGCAGGGACTTGCATGAAGGAGCCTGGTGGTTCACTTGTGCCGGTTTCCTTCCTCTCACCCAGCAGTCGCCCAGCCCAGCATCCCGCCCGGACTGCCGCAAGCACATCGCCTGCACTCCAGAGCCAGCTGAGGAGCAGAATCATTTCCAAACCTGGTGCTTAAAAACAATGTCTTTCAAGGCCTCTTCTGTGAGAGAGAGCAGTTTAAGTCACTGCTGTTTCCCCTGCCACGATGCTGCTCCTCGCTGCAGTCCTCTCTCTGTGTGTTTCACGGTGCCAAGTGGATTGTGATAGCATGCTGAGATTAGGACATGCGTCGTCTCTCTGGTATATTTTCTGCCACAGATATTGTGCAGGTCAGTGGACAATGAAGTGGACATCAGAAATACCTCAGTCTGATGGCTGTGCTTCCTGGGATAGGCCTGTGCACAGAATTAAGTTTTCTGTCCCACTCTACTTTGGGAAGCCAAGAGCTCCTATCCCATTTGGGGAAAAATATATGTGGCAATTACTCATGACAGAAATTCCTCAAAGACAACATATTTTCTGCAAGGCTGAAGAGATGTCTGTATTAAGAGGAACATGAAAAAGACGAAGTTCCTTCTCCTTCAGGCTAGCAATACATTAGGCCTAATCCTGCTCACGTTAAAGAATCAGTTCCATTATTTCTTACCTGCTTTAATCCATTTTCCCCATATAGGTGCCTAAGGAAACAAATAGCGGTTCAGGTTAAAAATGTGCTGAGATATAGATATGCTAAATATTAGAAACCTTGCTCTTTTACAGAGACATTTGCTTGTACACAAATCCTCTCCTTCTCTCAGAATATAAATGACATATCGGTGGTTATAGAAAGCAAAGGCGTTCAAGCAACCTTCATACCCCTTCTTTAAAATTCAGGATCTAGCTGTACTCCCCTAGCATAGATAATGAATTATCTTTGCTGGATGGAAAGAAAAACCTGTCACATAGCTGGAATCTATAGCCTATTACAGCTAACACAACAATTCATCATTTGAACCATTTGATAATTACGAAGAAAGTTGCAGGCAACTTCTGAAGTGTTCTTAAATCTCACTTTATATTTTGGTCCTAGAGAGCAGTCATTAGAAGGTTCTTTTTGTTGAGCTAAAATTATTTTTATTCTTCTTTTTTTAAAATTTCTGTATGTTTTTCTGCAAAGATCTGGTTACTATCAAAATAAAATAAACCATTTTCAGCCAGGAGAAAAGTAATTTATTAAAAAATTAATTTAAAAAACCCTTTAAAATATAAACCTTCATCCTTTTTCATTTGAATTTTTATAGGCTGTTGAAAAATACATGCAAAACATAATGGAACAGTTCATGAGATAATCTGCCTACAAATAATTAAATTAATTTAGCTTTATTTTCCTGCATGTAGACATACCTGAGGAAATATAAGAACTTAAAATACTTATTAAGTAAATCACAGCCTAATAAAAATTTATATTTTGTTGAGTTAGGTGAAAGAAAGTGAAGAAAATTGGTATTTTAGCTGTGTTTTTCCATCTACGTTTGCATGTACTGTACTGTATGTGAAAAAAGATGTCTCTCAGGTAGATTGTTTTTAAAAGGAGTTTGCTTCCTGCAACAGTTCACGTGTTGCGTGTGTGAATGTTTCACTCTCCATCATGTGCATATGCACACTGTGTTACAGACATTAATGAACAACTATAATACGTTGATGTGGACATCAGTGAACGTAACAGAGTGTGTGTACATGAATAGAATGTCTATACAGATGCATGCATGTATACTGATTTGAATACTTCAGCAAATTCATGTTACTTGATATATATTATATTGTGGATTGTTCATTACAACCTTTCCTGGTCCTCATAAAAGTGTAATCAATCCAGTAATAATTAAAAATCACTTTACTTTGAGATAAAGGACTTTCTCTGATGCTGTTTCCATTTCTCCTGCTTTGACACCATGCTGCTATAAAAATAGTGAAAATTTTTTAGAAACCCTTGCCAAATCTTTTGTCTTAGGAGTCATGCACTGAATTTTCGCCTGTGATTAATGATTACTGTGTTCCACTTGTTTTGTGATTGACTAGCTCTTCTTGGAGAGTAATTTTTCCCTCAGGGCTATATATCCAAGTGGAGCAGTACCTGTGCTTTGCTGAACAAACCACCGAATGAAATACAGTCCACGCAGTAGTTTCTGCCTCTTCTCAGAAGGATGAAACTGCACAGTTGCAGATGTGCACTGGGCAGGTCTCAGGCCTATGAGAAGATTTCAATGCGAATGCAGGATGCTGGGTTTTTTTCTGATTTAGTGCCAGGTGGTTTTGACTAACCAATATATGGTGAATATTGCTAAGAAAATGATGAGATTGCATTTCCCTGTGTCCTCTACAGTATGTCCTAAAATTGTAATCTTACTCAGCTGCTGAGTCTACCTCCTGTTCTCTGTGGATTAGTTATTTAGCTTGGGTATTAAGTATATCAGAAAAGCTTAATCTAAGGGTCATTGTATGTGTTTTAATATTGAAATTCGTCTTTGCCAAATCAAATTTTAATATTCTAAAATATGTTCATCCCCTTTAACAGCATGATTAGCAAATGTTTTGCAGGGAAATTAGGTGGACAGATTCAGTACATGATTTTCCCGTAACATATTATTCTGTCCTGCTGGAAGTAAAATGCTCAAAGCGTTTTTTATTGTTATGAAATTTTTTTTTAAAGGGTTAGGCCAGCATTTCTGAAGAATCTTGTATGGGCTAGAAAGGCTGTCACAAAGCATCCATGCTTTTTTTGGCAAGAGAAATTAGCCTTCCTCAAGCTCCATACTGGCTGCTGGTACAAAAATTAGCAAATGTAGTTAGATTCCAGTGCAAGTTATTTCCTTCAAAACTAATGTTACAACATTTTGTATAAATTACCAGAAATTCTTGAGCATAAAACCTCGTGGGCATCAACTGAGAAATGCAGTCAGCTTGTGCACAGGGATACTTCTGCCATCTGGAAAGTCCTCTTGTGAAATCCCCTAGGGACTCCAGGATAAGCACAGGTAGGCATCTGGGTGGGTTACAGTCAATTGTTTTATAAAAGATGAAAGAGAAATATTTAAGTGAGCCTGGAGATTACGTGCCAAATTGATCAAAAAAGTGTGGAGAAGCCCTTCTTTGCCCTACTTATTTGGCTTCAAAATTACTGTAATAGTTTCTTTCTACACAATGTATGAGTTGACAAAAATGGGAGAAGTTGCTTATTGTATTCCCTATCATTGCACCCAACAACTATTCTCTCTATCAGATCAAAACTATTTCTGCCTCCATGGTGTGTGTCTACTCGGCAGGGCTACAAATTTCGTAAGAGCCATCACATAGCCAGAAATTAGAGAGTTCTCTCTTGAAGAAGCTCTGTTCTCTATTCTTTTGCCTGTTTTTCTGCACTTCATGACATTTATCTTCTGTGGTTTTGAGGTCCATTCTGAGGAGGTTTGTGACTTCAGTTCTTTGAGTCAGGCAATGCAGAGCTTGGATGCTGTTATTCATCAAGTGGGATCTGCTATCTCAAAATCTCTATTATCAAACTGTAATTTTAAATATACCCTCAAAAATATCAGTTATTTTAGTACACTGATTATTTCTAAGAATAAAATTGAGATAATTTAATTTTCTGAAGGGTGTCAGCACTTCTGATACACTCATGCATCATGTTGTTCCTCCTTTTTTTTGCCTTTTTATGAAGAACTGAAATGTGGAAAATGGTAATGATGGTCAAAAGGGGTTGAAAGTCTACTTGAATGAAGACAGAGGCCAGGGGCACTGTTTCAAAAGTAGGAGAAAAACATCAGATGCTACTTAAGGTCCAGAGTAGAGGAAACGAGTCAGGGAAACTGTGTGACATTAGACAAGAGAGTGGATTCAGACAAAATAAGAGGAAGAAAATGTGAGGAGAAATGCTGGTGAGTATGCAGACATTTTAGAGCACTGCAGACAGGATGGTGAGTTTAAAGGGCAGACAGGGAGCCAAAGAACATCCATGACATTGGCTGGAAGAAGGCAAAAGAAAATTGACTTAGGGGTTGATTCTGAGTGTTTTTAAGAATACAATTGAGTCTAAGTATCTAAATAGCTTCACGGAAATCAAGCAGATGACTTGTAATGAAAGCCATGTATGCACCCATGTACCCTGATGAACTTGAGCTTTTAATGATAGCATTTACACAGATTTGAGTGAGGGTGGAGTTGGGTAAAAAAAGGTTACCATAAGCAAGGTACATGGCCAGCTGAACAGAAAAAGGCTAATGCAAACTGAATGATAAAGGTAACATATCTTTTTATGTTTCAGAGCTTTCTACCAGCTCTTTTTCCACGCCCTCCACATTAATTTTACATCAGAATAACAGCACTCAAGTTTAATCTAAAACTTCAGGTCTCCTAAGTTCCAGCCCTAAGGATGTGCAGTGTTGTAGCTGTAATACACAACCATTTCACTCTTCACTTCCACTGCTTTAAGTTTACTTGAAACATTCTTGAGCAGAGATATGTCTTTTACTCTGGTAAATCTGTGGGTGCAGCACAGAACTATCCAGGCACTGATCTTGGTAGATCTGTAGTTCTGGGTCTCTCGTTGCTTCCACTTGGAATAGCATCCTACAGACAGTGAGCAAACTCATTTTAAATTCTGCAGTTTTCTTTTCACAGCATCTGATGAATACCTCTCTTCCCGCACCTTTCCAATCTTGTCCTGCTGCCATCGTTGTGTTTGCTGTGCACCAAACATAGCTGGTGATTCACATGCAACAATGGAGTGTGCCTAAAGACAAAAATTTTAAGTGCTGACACAAACACTTGCCTCCACTTCCTTGAGATGTATGTCAGTGATGGATCCACCAAGATTCTTTATGTTAGTGAAATTAAGCACTTAAATAGGTGTTGGAGGAATCAGGATATGTGCAAGGACATAGAAATGTGGAAGTAATTGATATGTCTTTTCTGGTTTGTTATTTCAGTAGATGCTGGTAGGTGTTTGATGTGACCATAATTGTGGTTGTTGGATAACTTCTTGTTGAAAAAAATCCTTTAAAACTGTCACAAAGATCAGCAAAGAGATGCTATTGCTAGATAAAGCTTAATTCCCTGAGACTCAAGGAATACCTGAGGCACAATAAAATCTATGGAAAATATAGATTGACTTCAGTAAGGCCAGGACTTAGTACTACCAGTATCCAATTTCTACTGTAGTTATGGTCCTCCTTACAAATGTACTTCACCTGTGGAAGAGGCTTTAAGAGAAGCTTTCAGACAAGCTTTCCATCACCTGGATGGCTACAGATCAAAAGCTTGCACTGCTCTGACTACACCATAGATTTCCACAGTACCATAATGAGAGAGAGCTATGTTTGGCACCTGGAGATTCAGCTGAGAGGCTCCATCAGATGGTGCTGAGCTCTGTTGTTAAAGAAAATCCAGCCCTTCCCCAAGTCCCAGGAAGGCAAATAAATACAAAGGCCAGAGATAGTCACAAATTGTATTTTTTTATTCCTGAAAATATTAACTAAAAACCAAACCAAACAAATAAACACATACACACAAACAAAATCATTTCAGCGCTGAGCACTGCTCATTCCTTAATGTCCTGATTTCCTGCATCTTAGCTCCTACCTAGCCAGGGCTCCCTTTTCACAAGGTCTTTTTTCCCAGGATGTTTTCTACAGAGCTGATCCGTTTTATTCAACAGAGAAAGGTAACTGTAGCTGTAAACAACTATTTTATATTTTGTAGCTGCTTTCTCAATCACCTTTTGGTAGGCTGGGTAAGTTACTGCCATGTTTTTCTTCATTAAACAAAGGAATAAGTTTCCTGTAGATCAGGAAAAATAAAAGGCAAAAATCAAGCCTAAAATTTTCACTGTTCCCAGGGTGGACTCTCCTATAGAAAGACTTTTCAAATGTTTTAGAAATATTCAAATCTAAAAGATAGGAAAAAAACCTGTCCCCCTGCAAAAGCTGGTGTGGCATCTGTAGTTGGATGTTAAGATTAATTTTGCATTATTGGCAAACTAGAATTAAAATACCCACAAATCCAATAATTAGACTCTCTGAATCAATTGAGGTTCTGTATAACAAGTCCAAACTTGGTATTGTGGCAAAAAAATTCAAGTGAAATTGATGAGTATCTAAAACCAAAGTATCAGAACTGATTGCAAAAACGGTTGGAGCATAAGTGAGACGTCATTAAAATTCCTCATTCCTTTGGCTTCCTTCTGATCATCTGTCTTCATCACTGAGAAAACTGCCTTTTCCTGACTTTGGTTACTGGAGCTCCAAACCTCTTGTTTCAGTGTCAGTGCTAAATCTGCAGAGCCTAACCCTGGTGGCAATGCAAGGTGAAATTAATGTTAGAGTTGTGTGTATCAGAACCTTTTAAAGAATATTTTCCTTGACCCTGCCCACCAAAATCAACAAGAAAAGGCATTATAGGAAACTGTACAGAAAATTCTACTAAAAACCTGTTATTTAGATAGAAATCTGTAATCATAATTTTTGTTCAAACTTTTAACTTAAATTTGGCCTCTGTGTTAGACAGGCTTTATAAGGCCTGGATTTACCTGTTTTTCAAGGATGGAAGCTTATCATGATGAAGGATGAGGAAAGGATGAAGACTAACACTGCAGAGGTAGCCAGCCATAAGTCTTAGTAAATCTTAGCTGCTAACATTTAATATCCCACCAAAACTAAGCAAAGAAATTGTATTTATGCATATGCACATATCTTTCTAATTGGGTGAAATGTATTGCTCTCATCTTTGAATTGCCAGTGTGGTTTGTTGGGGGTCTTTTTGCCCCTGGGCATTTTCCCTCTGCTTTTGTCCCTGCTCATACCGCGTCAGTTGTCAGGTTTTGGAGTGTTTGACATTGCTGCTGCCGTTATAAATTGAAAGATGGAACCATGGGCCGGATTGCTTTTATCTGTTATCCAGTTTTGATCTTTTCATCTGCTCTTTGCCAAGTAATGTCAGCCATGATTATTTCTAACTTGCCAAAATTCTGAACAGCTTTTAAACAGGTGACATTTTCCTATAAAAAGACTCTACCACAAGCATGTTTCTTTTTCCAGCCCCGAATGTCACCCTTTCTCCCATAATTACAGTGGTCTAAGTGACACATTTCTGGACTACTGACAGTTTTAAAGATTTGCTGTTTGTGGGTATTGCAATTACTGTGCATTACCTTCTCCCTTCTGAGAGGAGTGAAATTATTTCCATAGAAGTTGCTGCCTTCACAGTTTTGCCTTTGCTTTTGCACAGCTGGCTCTAGACTAGATCTAGACTTGGAAGTTGCTGGGAATAACTTTGTGTCAGGCAAATAAAGAACTTTGGATTAAACTACTGTCACCACTTAAACTTTTTCCTTCTTGCCTGGGAGCATTTGAAAAATATTGTACCCTGAGTAGACTTTGTGGACTAATATTTTTGAGCCTAGGGTCACTTATGAATGTCAACAACACCTCTGTTATAATTATTCTTTTGTGTGGGTACATCTCCTGCAAGTGTCTGCCCTATGTGAATCAGCCTCATGTGATGATGCTGTATTTAGCCCATGGGCTAATGATGATACAGACAGTCCATATATTTCTGCTGGCATTCCACCTCTTGGTGTAGAGAAGGAGTAGGTTGAAAATTAAGTCACTAAACTGTCTGCTGTCATTTACTTCGTCTGTCTTCTGCCTTTCTGTTTCACAGCACAAATAAAACACAGTGACCAACAAACATTACTGACCCAGACATTGTGCAATTTAAATGACATGTACTGTAAAAAAATCTGATAGCTCCTTGTCTCATCACTTCTTTTGTTTCTAAATAAACCCCCAGGAGAGAGCAGAGACACAAACCAGATATTAATTTGCAGACTCCTCATCTTTTATTCTACATATCATAGCAAACCGTTCCAGGGCAGACTTACTCAAGTCTTCTATGAACTGTAGAATTGGCATTCTCACAACTGTATGTGAACACTAGCCATGAATTTTAATATTTCAGATTTGAATAACAAAATCTGTTGGTCTGCACTACAGATCTCTGGAACTAAAAGAAGAACTATACTAGGAATTTATTAAAAAATCAACTCCTTTATTGATGAATTCTGGACAATTGTTTTATAATATATGCACATTTACATCCAGAAATTACCTACAGATATTAGGAGCCTGAAACAGGAGTTTAAAGAATGGAAAGAATAAGAGCAACAATAGACTTCACAGTCAGTTTCCTGTAAGTCCTTAGTATAGTCATAAAGTTAAGATACAAAAGCATTTGCAACAACAACGTAGTGGGCAGAGAGTATAAAAGAGAGGCCATGAGGCCATTAAGGCAATTAAGAAAGATTAAGATTGCTTGTGGTGGAAAGACCCATTAATCAATAGGCCAGAAATCACAGCATGTTGCAGAATATACTTGGCTTTAAAAAAAAGAGAACAAACAGGCTAAATATATCCCATACCAAAGGTCACAGAGTTCTCATTAATGAGAAATCATATTAATCCCTCAGATATTGCTGGCTCCATAGTTAACGTTTTCCATTTGCACACATAGGAACAGCACTGATGAAATGCACCGTAAGTGATGCAGAACCACTGCTGAAAAAATTCCTGTCCACAGCTGGCACCACAGATAGATCCAGCAATATTTGTGGAGGGAAAGCAGAGCTTACTCAAGAGGGCATGGGTTGCTGCTGCTGCAGGAGAGGGAAGCGACTGTGGTTATTCATTGCTGGCAACAATGACGCACAAGCCCCCATTCATGGATGTAAAGCTGCTGTACAAGGATGACACGATGCCTGTCAGAGGATGGGTAATTGAAAATCCTTGCATTTGCAAAATGCCTGTGGGCATCTAATGCAAGTCTTCATATGGTAATGAGGAGAGGAAACAAAGTGGGAGGGCTGCTGCACATGCTAAAACTTGCACCTGAAATAATTGGGAATTGGCTTAGATGGGCATGTAACCAGGCTGAAACCAGCTCTAGGGCACTCAGCTCCATCTTCAGCAGCGAGGTCACCGCCCCGTTCCCGGCTTATGCATTTTGTCTGTAGGAGCAGCCACAGGTGGGCAGAAACAGATTTGCTAAGTGATTTTGTAGAAATAGCTACAGCTGGTTGGGAATTTTTTTTTTTTTTTAAACGTCAGCTGAAAAACAGAGGTGGAAGCAGGTGTGCTTCTTTCAGCAAGAGGTTGGTTTCAGTAATTTTTGAACCTGAAACTACTTCTTAGAACTGTTCCTTGGAAATTTTCTGCTTCTTGATTCAGAATAAAGTTTTCTTCACTGATTTGAGCCAATAATATGGAAAAAAAATTAATTTTCAAAACTACTGAAATGAAATATTTGGATTATCCAAACTGCTGTTTTGATTCATTGGTTTGCAAGCATTCTTGATATGTATTACTGTTTCAGGGAGGGATTTATTTGTTAGTTTTAAGGTTTTTAATTGCCATTCAGGTGAAGAAAATGCTCTCTTACAAAATTGAATATGATTCTGGAGTATATAGAAACAATGGATGAGGCATCTTTTACATTCGTGAGGTAAATTATTATTTGGGATTTTTTTAAATGTAGTCAGGATAGGCTTCTTTGATTAATGTTACTAGAAGGCAGGGTAAAAGCCAGGATGATTTAAGAAAAGAAGGCTGGAGTCAAGTTCGCCTCATAATAGTTTTGCTGTTGGGTGTATAGTGATTAATATGGGATAAAAACCTATTCTACTGAAGGTAATCCACTAGGCAAAATTCCACAGCTATTTTCACTGATTCCGGAGAAGTCAAGTAGCCACAGTGTTTCATCAATTTAAAGCAGGGCTACAGACATCTGGACTTTCTTATCATCTATATATTCCTTTTTTTTTTGGTGCAGAACAACTCACAAAATTCCCGGAAAAGCAGGACAACTTATATAACAAATCTTTCTGGAGTAGCTGATTTTTAGGATCCTGTATCACTGCAGAACAGCACGATATGATGTAGGGTACTTCTGCTGGCAAATAATTTCTTTACACTGGTTCTCCATAGTTAACAAAATGCCATGTGCTGGCTTCTGGCTGGACAAGAAAGCCTGAAGAGTTGGCTGTCTCCTTGACTGCAGAGAGAAAAAGTCTTTTCCTATGGCACTGTTGCATTGTGCTTTTGAAGATCTTAGAGCCTATTTTGACACCAAGAGTGTGCTACTGTTTTGGGAGGCAAAGGCGCTCAGGAGATGTTTGTTGTCTGCAATGATAGAGAAGCCTGGAATTTCCAAGTTTCTTGGTCTTGGTGCTACTTATATTCTAGCAGATGTTTTATTGTGTTGCAGTCACATCTGAGAATATTAGCTAGTTTGTAGCTGCAGGATGTCTGTTCTCTGCCATTCCTGTTCTGTATACGATCACCTCATCTTCTATTGCAGCTTCTCAATTTTACTACATAAACACATCTTCTATCATGTTGTTTATCCATGCATGGAGCAAGAAATCAATCTGACTACACCATTCTGGACCTCTTGGCATTTAGAGAGAGTTGGGATTTAGACAGACCGTAGAAGGAATTGCAGTATTCAAGATGTGAAGTGATTAAGATGTGAACAAGGATTTCAGCAGAAGCAAGGTCAAGGTAAAGATGAATTCAAGCCGAATTTCAGAGGTGGGAATGAGAAGAGTGGGGAAGGTAGTTTGGCGTTATGAAAAAGCAGTTTATTGTTTTATTGTTTTAAATTTTGCACTGCTGTGATAGAAATATAAAGGTTTTCAGTATCCTTCAATTTTGCTGTGCTAGTCAGAGCACAGAGATGCTAAACATGGTAACACATTGCTATAGTCTTCTCTTTATTATAGCTGGCTTTTAAAATTTTAATTTACTTCTGTGCTCAGGAATGCAAAACTCTTCTTTGGTGTCAAAGAAGTCAGCACAACTCTCACTCCCAATGTCTGATACCAGAGAAAAAGAAGACTTCCATGGGGATAATGTGGTGTTTCCAGGTCAGATTTGTTTTGCTTCTCCCATTATCTGTCCTTTTGTTCTTTCACATACAGAATAGCTTGTAATTATCAGGTCCATTGGTGGAGAACCTCTGGTCCCAGCCACTGGGAGAATCCTCAACTCCTCCAATGTACTCCTGCTGTGTGGAGGAAACTACAAGTAGGGAAGGGTGAAGTGCATATCTTTGGAAGGGGACAGCAAGGCTTCTGGGCCTTTCGTGGTATGACAGCTTTAGTAAGATTCCTTGTTTGGTTAGAAACCTCAGTGCAATGCTTTTTTGATGCTTCTATGTTAATTTCAATGTGCACGTGTAACTATTAGCCAAACTATTTGACTTCTCACACTAGAGAAACCTAACAGCTATATCAAAAAATAGCCCACTGCTCGTGTTTGCCAAATGTTTTCATTCCATCTGTTTCATCATAAGGCTCTACTTTTTCCAGTTCCCTTCTCCTACTTTCTATGTCATGCTTTCTTCCACTGAGTATTTCTGCATAGCAATCTTACCTGGAGATGAGCTGTACTTCTGCTGATAGAATAGATTAAAATAAGCCAGCATTTTACTTGGTAAGTATGCATTGTTTCATCCTTCCATGCATTCTCTGTATTGTGTTATGAAAGTAAATGCAATTAGAGAAAATCAAAATACTATATGAAATCATGTCATTTCCTTACAAGAGAATTTGGACAAAAAATTTTGATTAAAATTTCCTGGCATTGTCAAAACATCTTGTTTTGATGTCTTTGGGAATATAGACTTTTCACTTTCCTCTTTCCAAATATTTTTCTTTTGAATGTCTTTAAATATTGTCTTAGGTACTGTAGAATGATGTGAAAATTAAAAGTTAAAGATTAATGAAGCATCTTAACTAACTGAAAGTGAGATCTACTTTATATTTTAAATTTTGGTGGCCCAAATCTAAAAAATATTTGTGCATTTTTGTCTTGGTTGGAATTTTTAACTGCCTCATAATATGAAGGGTCTAAAACCTCTGAAAAAATGTATCTTTGATTTGATTTTTTTTTTATGGCTTTTATTGGCTCTGGGCATCTGCTCTAGAGAGAAAGAGTTTTTGAGTCCAAGTTCCTGATCTCATATTCTCTTTCAGGTTAAGCATCCTCACTGATTACCACTGCCCCATTTAAACAGGAGGGAGGCAACGTCTTCACAAGCAGAAGGCCATTTTGGGCTCTTAGGGTGGATGCAGTCACCGTGTTGATGAGAGGAAATGTGGGCAGCACCAAGTTACTCCTTCACGTGTTATTGAACATGTTCCATCCTGAGTCTTGTCAACAGGGGCAGAAAGGTACCTCCCACTCAACTCCCTCCCCCACTGATAAATTGCCAGCATGGCTTTAAGTCAACAACCTTAAATGCCATTGGGAAACTGGTTGGTGGCCAGCACAGATCCCAGTGAGACAAACTGTTTTGCAAACCTGTCATACTGCAACAATTTCAGTTTCTGACTGGGTAGGCTGCTTTGAGTTAGAGATGATGAAGACTGCACGATACTAACAAAGTTTGTCCTTGAGAGAAGAAGTTCCTGTCCTTGCACCATAGAGCTAAGGACCAGAACTTGTATTTTAAGTCTAGGGGCTTTTGTAAAGATGTTCAGCTTTCCTGTGCTCCCTCCCAGTTTTACGCTACCTTAAAACCTAACCACACAACCAGGCTGCCAATACAAATAACAAAGGGTTCCTTTTTTTTATTGATGAACAGAAAGCCAAGTCATACTTCTCATTCCCTTCCATAGCATCTAACTCTGCCTCACCTACATGAAGTTCAGCCAATGGGTCGTTATGCATTTGCCAGATAAAGTATTCCAGTCTTTTGGCCAGAATGGAAATGGAGCTGGACAGGAGAAGTGCTTCAAGAAACCCTAAATTTCCTTGTTACTTGTTAAATATCAGACATGAGGCAGGTACTTTTATAGTATCTGTGAGAACTCCTGCAACGAAAACAAGAAATTGCTCCAAGTAGTGCCTTAGTGACATTTGCCAGCAATGCCTGGTGAACGGGCCTGCTCATTTTTGTTATATTTTTCCAAGAAATAGATTATTTTACCGTTGCAATCATATCCATCTTCCATGCAAATGCTGCCTCCTCCTTTTAGTTGTTTAACCAGCTTGTAGGCTTTAACTGCTGACTTGGTCAATAACAGCAGCCAACATTTGGTATCACTCTATTTTCTCTGCTGTGTATAAAGCTCATTCCCATTCTGATTAATTTTGTTATAGTGTCAGATAACATTGATAATTCTCTTTGAGGCTTGTTTAATGGAATGACCGTAACAAGAATAAAGTAGCTGGATATGGACTTGTTTTAAGATAGTATTTCTTTCTAAAAATATATGTTCTGGATTATACTTGGTCTGTGTTTTGTCTGTGGGTTTTCCATAAATCAGTTTTATTTGTTCATATAAACTTCACATTTTCTATTAAGCCTCTCATGGAGGAGGAGGTGACAGAAATCATGGACTTCCAAAAACTGAAAGTCTCCACCACTACCTCACAAATTTACACCTCCAGTTCAGAAGGTGCTTTAGGTAGCTGTGAGTAGAAGAGCAGTCCTACTAATGCGGTCGAAGTTAGGCATGTCTTGAAACAAAGCACATCAGATTCATGCATGTTTGAAGTTTCTGTGAAATGTTATTCACAAATTAACTATAGTAAATATCTGGCTTTCTAATGGTTAAAGTGTAAATAAATAACTCTGCAAATATGTTCCAGTAAATAAATTAGCTATTGGTGTAAGCAGGCATTATGAAGATACATGGGCTTGCAAAATGAAGACAAACCTAAAAAGACAGTTCACTCTTGGTTATACAGTGAAATATGTCTACTTATTCATTGTTCGTCGACCAATATTTTTATAGCAAATGAGGCATAAAGAAGTTGTGCACATGAGCAAGTCTGGAAAAAAAAATCAAAAGAATCCCTCACTGGATGTGACATTGTGAAATACTGTAGGTGTTTGAGTTTTTGTGTATATTTATCTGACTTGTGTTTGTATAACAAAACATCAAAGAGTAAGAGGTTGATATGCACAGCAGAGGTAGCTTTTCTGAGATGTTTTGCCTCTTGATGCACAGGCAATCTAAATATTAATATTCATCATGTTCTAATTTCCTTATTCCTATGCCAAGCTCAGAAACACTTAGAATTAAGCCTCTTCCATTTTTCTGCTGTTACGTGTGGTTTTGTCTGATTTCACTTCAGCTTGTATAGTCCCACCAAAACAAGCAGCTATGCAAGATTGCTTTCCAGCTTCAGACTGTGATGTGTGGAGGAAATAAATTCCTGATACGCTGCTGGTAAGTAATGATGTCTGCATGTCCATTTTAAGGTATGACCCAGAATTCCCTATTATGCAGTTAGGTTTGTGTATTTCCTGTTGCACTTTTTCTGTATCTTTTAAAAACATTCTGTAAGGCATCCTGACCCTTAATGCAAGTTGTAATTGTCTTCAACATAGCCAAGTATTTATTCACAGTGCTTATGTAGGCCTTGACTTCCAGGAATACCTAAACTCTTACCTTTCCAGGTAGAATCTGCGGAACAGAATTTGTTGTAGACAGTGAGAGAATCAAACTTGATAAGCAGTAAGAGATTCAAAATATTTCCAAAACTTACTATGCTTCTCCAAAAAATTCCAGTGAAGGGGGTTGAAGGTCCATCTGAACAGAGTTAAAATCATGTCATTGTAAAATGACATCATTCAAAAAAATGTTATAAACCAGCAATACCACTCTATGAGCTGCAACTAAATTGCCCATGTCTGAATGAGCCCAGAGTCTGGATCTAAAGATTTAGGAAACTGTACATATTCTGGCAAATATTGCAAGGCCATGAACAGAACTGTTCTGTCTGAAATCTCTTGAGACTTAGAAATTCTTGCTATGGAATCCTTTCTTAGGTGGATGATGCAGAGACCTATTTAAAATATGTTCATAATGGTGAATTTTGCTGAAGTCTGGAGCGGCATGTTGGCTTACATGTTTTTCAGGGTGAAAAAATCCCTCTCCATGTAGGTATTAAAAAAATCCTGTGAGGTTCTTAAATAGAAAAAAATTAATCTTCTGTGTCTGTTACCAACACAACTTCGTATACTGATGTGCACACTATTTTTTTTTTTTAATTAATTTTTCAAATCTGAAACAATGAAAAGGAATTTTGCTGCTGAATTCAAGCACAACCGGGTGTTATCCAGAGGCTAAATTCTTTTCCTGCTTAACATAAGAACATAATAAGAGCATAAGAGGCATACTGGTTCAGAACAAAGGTCAGTGTAGCCCAGTATCCTGGCTCCAACAATAGCTGTAAGTGGGTATGCAGGGAAGAGTAGAGAACCAGCCTTGCATATCTGATGCCTCCCCCTAAGTATACTCCCAGCTTTCAGCTACTCATGGCTGAAGAATTTCCTGAAATGGATGGAGTTCCGAAGTGTTTAAAAAACCTGTATGCATTTCTGCTCTGTGGTCTTGCCCAGTCTCCCCTTGAGGCTATGTAAACGTATAGCTGTTGCCAAATGGGAACAGGGCATCTGGATATTGTGGCAAAAAGGGGTTAATGTCATTAAGGATAATGCTATCTCTGTATCTTCACTAATACAATAGTTCTAGAACATATCTGGTGATTTACAGTTACGTGATGAGAAGAAGTGGGAATGTGTCTAAAATATTGTCGTGTTTTCTTTAGAATATCTGTGCAGGCATTGCGATCTGAGACAAAAAAAAGAGAGAGTGAGTCTGGCAGGGTAGAACACTAATAAACTCTTGATAAAAGAGTAGCCTGAGGGCTCAATGAAGAGATACTTAAACTGTTCAGGCAGGGTGCTAGGGGCAAAGAAATACAGGATTACCTTTGAATGACGACGCGGTTCTGAATAAGAGGAGAGTAACAGACAGAAGCCCATGGACATTTTCCAGCCTTGCCAAGGAGTAGGCAGACATGAAATGATATATGCATTCAGTGGTAAATTCCAGTTTTTGCTCTCAGACCAGACTACAAGAGATTCTTGCACCAGTCTTCCTCAGTTTTTCAAACGTTTTCTCTTCCATTGTTTTCAATGAAATTTATCCATTGTTTATAATTATATAGATTAACTTCCTGAGATCATGCCACTCATTTACATTTCCCCATATTTGCTGGATGTGCAAAATGAACCAAATGCAAAGATATGTACACAACAAACCTTCCTGTCTCTAAGTGCTTGCAAACGACAAAGGCACTTGAATATTCTTATGATGGGGCTTGTATGAGGACAATGGCTGGACAGAGCGAATATTTTCTGTGCCTACTGAAACCAGCTGTATCTCCTGCTGTTCTGAATCACTAGGTTCAAATCACTGGCATGCAAGAACCCTGTAGTTGGAAATGTTGAAGACAGAAATCTTTAATGGGTCATTTTGGACAGCCCCCTGCCAGGACATGATTAATCCCTCCAGAGCTATGTTAGTGCTTGACAAACAGCAGCGCTATCTACAAGTGAGCAATGTTGTCCACAAACATAGATGAGCAGAAAGAAGATACTGGTGCCTGTGGTCAATGGATACCTTCCTCTGTAGCCTCTACTTTCATTCTCTGCTCTCTTTAATTTTATTCCTCATGTTGGATAGACAGGAAAGGAGTATTTTAAATACTCCATAAGAGACCAAAGTCCTTAATTTATCAATTTGTGTTGGTTTCATTGTCTTCGCTTCTCAGACATCTGCATGTTTTTCCTAATGTGTTGTGGAGTTTTTTTCTCTGAGTGTATCTGTGGATTTTGTGGGGTGGGAGATGTTTGGTCACCTATTAGTAGGCGTGGTATGTCCCTCAAAGGATGTCTCGTTTGATCGACAAGTTGCTCCTATTTCTTGAAAACTTACGAGTTCTCACTGGCATTATCTGATTATGCTACTGGCTGTTTTTCCAATGAGGTTTTAATAAGATTGTTTCAGTCAGGGTGAAGTCTATAATCTTAATTTTTGGGAGCAGTAGTGTGATTTCTTGGAGTGATGGTAAATGTCTTTATTACCTTTACGAAGTGTTGAACGTGTTGGAGAAATTTTTGAACCTACTGGTAAGATGGTGCTGGACCCCCCTCTAGCTGGTAAAATTGTCTGATAGGGTGAGACCCCCATGAGGGAAGGGGATTGTCACTACTAGTCTTTAGTGTTCACTTTTAATGAGTTTTTCAAGCTTTTGGTATGGTCTCTCTCAATCTGCAAGTTCTTTAGAGTCCTTAATGGTTTCTCTCTATGCGCATGGCAGTAGCTATGAATGTTTTCATCTAATCTACTTGGTGATGAAGCTGTATTCAATTTCATCTCAAGATTAGATCTCTGCAATACACCTACACCCAGTAACACCACAAGACTAGAGCCAAACTTCAGCTGTGTTTTCTTTGTGATGGGGTGTTCCATTGACAGCCAGCAATGTCTACACTCCACTACTTGAAAAAAAATTTTTACTCTGTTTTTTCCCTTAAATAGTTATGATCCTTGCTGTAGAAACCACCTCCCTTTTTGTGTGATTCTATGTCAGTGAAGATGAACAGATGTTCCTTGAGGCATCAGGAGTGTGTCACTTGGAGCTGATGGATAGCTCCTTGGCTGGTGGAGATATGTACCTTATAGTCTCTGCAGAACTGCATACTCTCAGGTGACACTGTAAAACTCAACTTCACCCAAGTTTTGGAAAGGGAGGGGAGATGCCAATAGGGTATGATGATGACAAGGCATTTTTTTGTTTTGAACTGTGAGGATTTGAGAGTATCTTTGCTCTGGTAACAGTTAGTGATGACTAGCTGTGAATCTAGATAGGTGTGTTTTTATATTCTGAAATATTAAGTGATAGGCACACTCTACCCAAGCACAAATCCTTCTCACAAGGCAACTTCTCCATTCTACTTGTGTTACACCTAACGTGCTTGGGGTTATACTTTCATGTATGTAATTAAATTATTCGTAAAGAACATCAAAATGTATGTGAGAGATGATATTTTCTGTTGCTAGCTAGAAAGGTTTTGTAGTTCTCCAATTCCAGTTTGAAACATATTTATTGTAGTAGGTAATATTTAAGGCTAAATGGTCTATTGTCTACATCTTTTGTGTGTTCTTTTGCTGCTTCCCTGGGCAAGATGTGACAGTGTTGCATGTCCTCTAGAGGCTCACAGCCAAGGAAAAGTTGTTTCTCTATTAAAAAATACTTCTTCCTCTGTGGCACTCTTAGAAGGAATCAGATTTTCTATGTTTGGTGAAAGTGATACACTTCTCACATTAAATATAACAGCCCTTTATTTTAGGAAAATAAGTCAATTCATGATATTCTGCTTCTCCCTCCTGAACTGAACTTAGATATGAATGGCACCTAAGGACTTGGTGTCCTGAAATGAAATATTTTCCTCAGATGGAGCCCATATGGGGTGAAGAAACAGGATGGATGGGACAAATATTTGATGTGGTGGTGACTCAGGAGATGTACAGAGAGGGCAGCCTGGATAGTTTTAACAGGCTGCAAGAGAATATGCAGAGCTTATCCAGAGCCCACTTCTGTCAGTGGCAGAAGTCCCCCCTCACTCAGCAGAAAGAGGCTCAGGCTCAGTGTTTATAAAATGTATGCTCATTATCCCCAGGTTTCTTACATAAAGATGATTACTATAATATTTTATGTGCCTTTTCTCTGAACTGACTGTTCTTATTTGTTGAGCAGAATTGCCCGTTTTTCTCCTTGATGCATATATACAAAGTACCTTTTCTTTTTCTTGTCTTTTTGGGAAGGATTTTCTGTCAGCATATTTTATTTGGGAAATAGCACGTGACACTCATGGATCTTCTCCTTTCCTTTCTTTTTTTATGACAAAAAAACACCCTCAGCATAGAACAGCCTAGGAGAAGTCGAGCAAGAGTCTGTGTGCTGTGACATGCTGCAGTAACAAATGTATTCTAGTGTACATCGAGCAACATAAATATGTAAATGTTTTACAACACGTGTACTTACACACCCTACCTTTCTTTTATCTCCTTGCACTGCATACATAAAGTTACATATATCTGGCAGAGTCTGCTCTGTTAATAATAGTGCTGAATATGTAAATCCCCCCAGTTTTTATAACCAGTGCTTTAGGTTGCATTTACTGTAAACAAAGATGTATTTTGGGGGGCTGTTGGTTTGAGTTTATTGTTTATGTAAATCTCTCAGAATGTGACATAGCCAGATAGCTTCCTATGTTGTGCTGATCCACATTTTAGGCCAGCAGCCAAAGTATTTTATCTTTTACTTCATTATAGTGATCTTCCAATTAGCTGTGGTCTGTAATACCCTGATTTTGGTGGCAGTGGTTTGGGGAGGATTGTTTGATAGTTCTGCTCGAGAGGCAAAATGAGGGGCCTTATTATAGAAAGTGCAGAGGTTGTGCAGTAGCTGAGTTCTGTTGCAAAGTTTGCCGATAAGGGAAAACTGGCCCTTGAGCATCCATTCTATTCTGTATATTAACACTTCTAATCTGCACTGCTGATAAAACTGCAAGCCATTTGCCTTTGGAGGAATTAGTTCTGCCTCACTTGTGTAACCAGGCGATGGTGATTAACCTTTAAACTGTCCAATATTCTCAGCAGACTCCTGCTCCAGATTAGAAACTATTTAGTTATGACCAACTAAATTAACAACATTCCCTCCTCTGAAGAATAAGATTTGGAAGGTATGCATTTTAAGGTGGAATGTGGATAATGTCCTTATTTATTCACCACTTTTGCTACATAAAATGTATTCATCAGTTGAAAAGAAAGAGAAAGGAGAGAAGGAGTTCAATTTCAGGTTGAAACAATCCACAATTAGTTATGTACAGGAGGTGATTTGGGTGAATTTGGCTTGGGGTGCTGCTTTAGATGGCTGAGACCTGTTTCTGACTTTTTGTTCTTAAATAAAACTTACGGGGCAGGGGATAAAACGGGCAGGTTGGTGCTCTGGTGTGGGCAGCAGTTTAAGAAAAATATTTCCTTCCTTTGAAAGGAAAGGCAATTATCTCAATTCTTTGGAAGAGTAATTTTTGGAAGTTTGCTAACCTTTCTGTCACAATCACACAAAACAAAAGGTTTTGTACGTGGTGGTTACAGACCAATACAGCCAATGGACTTTAGCTGCTGTGATAACCTAGTACTGTACCATTGTATCTACATATTTTAAATGTGTAATTTATCAGTTGAAACATACCCTTCAATGCATGTGCCATAAAAGAAAAGAGTGAGGGCAATTATGTAATAGTATAGTGTTTGTCTGACATGCCTTAAATCCCCATATTGTTATTCCTCACTGAATAACAAATACAAAATCCCTGTTAGCAATGTTTTCCGTTTTACCAGTTTTATATTAGCTGCCTCCTTAAAAATTGCTAATCTAGATACTACATTAGTAGGATGTCAGTCAAACTGCAATCCACAGTGAAGCCTTCTTCATATACCAATTTAAATCATTCATGGTCCTTTCTTTGGCATTATTCAAAAGATCATAATAATTTTCTTGTGCCCACAGCACAAAAAAATCAATTATTTCCCCACAAAGACTTGAAAGTACTTAGCGAGTGCTGTAAGAAAAGCTGAGGGTTATATCAAATTGAAATTGCACTCATTACACACAACACAATTAGTTGCCACTAGTCTGGCCGGTGCTTTAATTCTGAATGGCATATCTTTATTATTACAGAAACAAGCATGCAAATGGCATTGTTCAGGATTTGCAGAAATCAATAGGATATAGTGCTGTGTGTTTGGTGGCCACTGTCACTCAGTCTGCTGTGGATTTGAGATAATGTGTGTATTTGAATTAATGAAGGGAACGTGAGACATCATAAGTGACACCCAAATAAAAGAAATGGGTACATGATATTTGTAATTATTCTACTTGTGTTTTTGTTGTAAATACTTGTGCTTTTTGTTTTTTAATCAAAGGATTAATTGCATTTTAATAAGGCATTATGATTTTCAGAGCTTTAGTTAATTAAAACTTGTAGTATATAATTATGAAGTGATGCTGAGATTTGTCTAAAGATCACCCATACGTTTAGAATATGTATATTTTTTCCTTGTTAAGCAGTTGCTACATTTTATGAATTATATTGAATGTTTGAAAGATGATGGCAGTTCCAAATGGATTTCTGTAAATGGCAGCTCGGGATGTAGATTATGTTGTTGGACAAATTAAAGCTGAGGAACTATGGGGCTGGAAACACTTTTTGGCTGTAGTGCTGGAACATTCATTTGCACAAATGTTAGCTTTCAGCCACAGGAGTAAGAACAGATGTATTTGTTCATTGTATCATATCATTCCGCCCATTAATTCCCACTGAAATTGCTGCAGTTTGAAATTCTGAGGATAGGCCATAAAGACTCACTGGTGGTGTGTGGTAAAGATTATTTTCCATGTGACAAAAGGGTTTTAAAAGGAGGGAGAAAGTAGGTGTGCGTGTGTGTATTTGTACAGACATCTCTACGTATCGCCTGGTCTCCCTGAGAGAGATGAATATTCCTGGTACAGAGCTTTTATCACTCACAATCTAACCTGGGACATATACATGTATTCATATATATAAAGATTGTTTCCTGTGGGAGTATATTATGTCTGGATTGATAGACTAATTGCTAGATAGATAAAACAGAGTTAAACAGTATTAGAAAGTTAAAATCTTAATGTTTCAAATGAAGCTTTCATTTGGGAGTGTTTTAAAAAAAGGTCTCCTCTTGCATTTATTCCATTCCTTTTGTAAGTGTATATTGAAAATAAAAGCGAATTTTGCTCTTCTTTTATTTAAAGTGGGAAAAATATTGCTTTGTTGCTGAATGGTGAGAGGGCTTTTCTTATTTCTTGTCAGCTATAGAATGAAATACATGTTTATGCAGAATAGTCCAGCACAGTCATGTATTTCTATAGCACAGCTCCATGAACTAAAAAGGTTTTCTAATGTTCTCTCTTGAAGTAAGGATCTTAAATTAGACCTCAGCATTTCCTACCTGGAAGCTTGGCTCCTGCAGTGCGCAAATGTTTATTTGTTTATTTATTACACCCGGGTTTGCAGATACTTTTTGAGACAAACCCACTCAAGAGCTCAAAATGTTCCAAGTGAGGTAGGAAGATGAAGCCTGCAGAGAGAGCAAAAGAAAGAACAAGAATTCTCAAAAAATTTACATTGGCTTCACCACTCAAACCAGGATTTTAATAGGTATCTATAAAGGATTTTAAGTAGGATTTTTCCATGTTCTCTCCCAAAGCTGATTTAAAATCTAATATTATTAGATTGGTCACAGCCTTCATATTTTAACTGTCAAACCCAAAGTCTGAAAGGTGATTCATTCAATGCCAGCTAAAATATTTGCTCAGCAGCACAATAGTGTGTGATGGAAAATAAACTCCTCTGGAGCATCTCACCCTATCAGCCATGGCCTGCAGCAGGAAAAGAATGAGGGAAGGTCAGTCAATTATGTGTGGTAATCACCGTAAGCATATTATCTGAGACACAGATGTCTTCCCTGACCCCACACGACATAGCTATTAACCCCACAGTAGTATAAAAACGGGGAGGAGGAGGAGCCGGTCCCCTAGGTAAACCAGACCTTTTCAGCCCGGGCTTGTCCGGCGGCTCAGCGAAGTTGCGGTGGCGAGGGCGCTGTTGTGGGGAGCTGGTGCCGCGCTCGGCGGGCGGCACGGCCGCCTCTCCTCTTCGGGGACCTTTCTATAGACCTAGTCATGTGAGATAAATAGTTGCATCATCGGAAAAATGGGACTGGCAAATTGACTTGGGAGATATTTCGGGAGCGTTAACAGCCCTGGAATGCCAGGCACTGCCCATGCTTTTACAGGAACAACTTTTGTTCCCGAGTACACCTACACGGATGATGTATTAGTGCTGATAAAGTGTAATGCCACTATCATGCAATCATCTAATGCTTCTAGAAAACAGAGATGATTTTCTCATTACACTGAGTAATGTGTTGATTACCACATACAGCTCCTTTTGAGTTCAAGTTCTGCTTTTATTCACTTCAGAAAAATGATCAGCTGCTTATTCAAGTGAAAGGGATTTTTTCAGTGTGGTTGTTCAAACACATGAGGTAAGCAAAGCAGTTTTTTAAACTGACTATTTAAACTTTTGAACTTGAAGGCTCATTTAAATATTTGGTCACTGAGTAGGAAACGTGCATCCCTCACCAGCTCTGAACTTTTTAACACCAAGCCTTAACCTTGAAAGTAGGTCTGTTTACTTCTTGTAGCCTTTGGAAAATCTTTTCTTTAGGTTTTGTTACCTTTTGGGAGGCCATTTTGTATCTTTCTGCCAAAAAGGTAAATGACCGTCTCGCAATGTAAGCTACTGCAGTTCAGCACAACATACAGTGCAAAAGAGTCTGCGACAGACCAGATCTGTAATTTTTCTCCTTGTTGAATAATTGATTGTAATGGCATTCTGGTCTTGTGACATCCTTGTAACTAAGATCAGACTGAGCCAGTGAATACCAGAGTGTGAAAGGAATGCTTTGCTTGTCAGATTTCCACAGAATGTAGCAGAGGAATCCCCAGGTTTCCTTTCTGACTAAAGGAATTATTAAAAGATATTCTCTTTGATACTGTCTCCTTTCCCAGGGTTAATCACCATGTGAGTGAACATTTGCATGCATTGCTGAGCTACAGGTTAGAGACAAGGAGAATGGTGGGTTGAGCATATGGATAAGCCTAACCACTAGACTACCAGGAAAGGAAATTCTATTAGAGATATGGGATTTTTCCATGGTGCAGGGTGAACACTTGCCTCTTTCACTGACCTTGTTGGTGACCTGAAAGAAGATGAAAAGGCTGGTGGAAGTACCTCACTAGGATAGCTGGGCTGAAGGGGGTGTTGCAGGTTCCTATCACAGCCACTGCTGACCAAATTCAGCTGGAGTCCAAAGAAGAGATTTGGGCTATCCTCCTTATGAGTAAATCCCCTGTGAGAGTCTTGGCTATGTGGAAAGATACCATTTACACTTCCTCCTGTTATTGTGGTCAGTCTTGAATTCTGGGCCTCTGGTAGTCCCTTATTAAACTTCCATCCTATTGTCATTTTAGCCTCTGTCTAAATGTTGCTAAGTAACCTCCTGTGTCAAATACTTTTTCTGCTGGGAGAGAATCTTGCATCAGTCACCTATTGTGACTGCCAGATTAGATACCGTAATGTGCTCAACATGGGACTGTGCTTTACTTCTATCTGGAAACTGCAGCTGATACAGGATTTGCCAGACTACTTGTTAAGCAGCCTCTCTTCCTTGAGCATATTAAAGCAGCCCCGAACAACTTGTACAGTTCATTTACTGTAAATGGGCTGATTTTTAAGTTTGGAGATTTAGGACTTCTTTTATTTTACCTTTCACCTCTAAATCCTACCTGAGTGAGCAACTCTGGTGAAAAACACACTGGTCCACTTGCAAACAAATGGTAAAGGCTGTAAGTTAAGACCTTACCTTTGAAAGAGAGCGAGCAGTGCGTTCCTGGAGCTTTAGTGAGTCAGGGTTTCTGTGAGGCTCTTTTATCATGTTTTCTTGTGGGGCCAAATAAAAGCCAAATTCTGACGATCACTTGTGTAAGTAGAAATCCGGAGTAATGCCATTTAAATAATATGTAATTAGGCTAGAGTGAATGAGAATGGAACTTGGTCCAAATTGATTATATATTTCAGGTCAGTTGACATAATGGAGCAGCCTTTTCTGTCTCAGCTTAATGCAGTGGTTCTGAAGAGTTCATCACCTGCTCTTGGCTCTCTTTCCTATTTCCAGCTGATAAATCATCTTTAATGTGTTTCCTAATATTACTTTTCCATGTGGTTATAGTTATATGTGACAGCAATGGGGGATGGGGAGGGGAGAGCAGGCAATAATTTCACTGACACAGAAATTACTCTAAAAATGCATTAATGTGTCTTAAGTATAATTGACATACTTTGAAATATATATTGCCTATAGGCAAAATTAAGTTTTGCTAACCAAAACCAGAGGCAGGCAGAACTTCTGTAGAATCATTCCTGGGTACATATTAAATAGCAATGATGGTTTGCCTTGATATATTTGTAAAATATTAGCAAATTTCACATGTAGAAATCATGTCTTATTCAGCCATGCTTTCTCAGTTAACCTTTTCTTATGTGATAGTTTATTTTTCTAGAGGAAATATTTTTAAAAACCCATAGTAATCTGAACTAGATTATTTACCATGTTAATACTTGCCACTTATTGCATGCTCACCAGTTTCTTCTTGTTGATTTTCTGTTAACCCTGTATGTCACAGCAAAAGCAGAGTATTTTCCGTAAAGATGTGGGGAAGTCAGAATTTAAATTGGCTTTTCTTCTCTAAATTTTGTCCTAATTATAAATAATTGTGGCCAAAAAAATATTTTTAAAAAAACCCAAAAATTCTTGCACCAAGGTTTTATCATTTGCCTAAAACCCCCTCCTGAATTATGAGGGCACTCCGAGAATTTTGGAGTTTTATTTACCCAAGTAAACCTATAGCTGTTTTAGATACCAAGGAGTTCAAAAGCTCTGATTTCTTCATGGTACAGAAGGAAAATAGTTATCTATACACTTAATAAGTATGCTAGTTTCAGGGAAACCAGTCACTCACATGATGGCTTCAGTGTCAGACACTGCACATGTGGATCCCATTCACTACCCAGGAAAGTTATATGCAGATTACAAGAGAGGAGGGAACTTCCATGTCTAGTTTTTTAGTATTGGATCCTGCAGGAGATACAGAGCATTTCACGGGTGAGATGTCCCAAACCCAACTCAGAGTTTTGTTGGCTATACCTACAGTGTAAGCAGGAGTTTATTTCTGCAAACTGATGTTTTCAATTTTATGAAAGGAGTGGAAACCTTTGGGAAGTTCATGGATAATTACTAAACACAAAGGTCTGAATTTAGACAAGGTTAAATATAGGTGTAAGCTCAGAAATATGTCTTTGCACCAGCCCAAATTTTCTCTGTACTAAACATTTCTGACTACATCTGTCATATTATTTGAGTCAAAATGTATTTTCAGTATGCCTCTAAGTTAAAGGGTAAAAAGGTTACATTGCTGTCATGCCAATGGGTGCTGCCCCTTCCATTTTTATGAGAACATTTCACCTGGGTCCTTGTCTGTGACCATCTATGTTAGGAAGAAAAGTATGGCTTGGATATAAGAGCTAGGAGTAATTTTTTGTCTCCTACTGATCTGTAATCAAGCACAGTAAATACAAACACTTGGCCTGAACCTCCTGTGACATTTGATAAGATTTTGATTGTGAGTCGAAGTAGACAATTTTTTTTCTGTTAAAGTATTGTTGCACTGCTAGCCAGGAGAACATCTGAAATTAAGTGGATATGAAGTGTACTTCATTCTAAAAAAAAGCCAGGTTTTTGATGTGGTTCATTTGGGTTTTAAGTAACATATTGACAGAATAAATTGTATTGTTCTGTCTGACAAGAAATAGGGATTGGAGTACCTCCATTTAATGACTGGCCTCAGAGATTCCAGGTAATTTTCTTCTTTGTCTGTTAAAAATTAGGCAGAAACAACGAACTGGGAAATTTCAAGTTCTAAGACAATATAAAATAAGAAAAACAAAATGCTGACTTTCAGTACTGTTCAGTGCCCAGTAAGGGCAGAGGCTGTCTACTGCTTTTGAAGAGGTCTTCAGTATTAGCTACATAAGTGATGATCTCACAGGGAGTACAAACTGTCAGAAGAAAAAGTCTGGAAGAGAAAGCTTAGAAAGAAGAATCAGGGTTTTGCTCCACTCTTGCCTGTGTGACACTGTCCAAGAAACAGCAAATTGAATGCCAGACCTGCAAACTCTTGGGTGAAGCTGAGAAGTGTATGCAAATACTTGCTTTGGACTTTAATTTAGGGCCCAAAGTATCAAGGCACCGAGAATTTTGCAGAAGAACACAAATAATTTTACTGACCTCTGCTGTACTCAAAATCCTGTGAAACACTGCTCCTAGAGCTCTGAGTTACTAGATCCTCTTCATCTCAAATGTTGTCTTTGCTGTCATCTAGGCCTATTTAAACGCCTTACACCATATTTTTTGCAGTAGTGTTGCACTTGCGCTGGGCTTCATATACTGTAGGGTGCAGGTGCCCACACTGTTCTCTCATAAGCTGGCACGTTGGCCATTTTGTGATCCCTTGTGTTCTCAGCTCTTTCTGCTCCATCACTGCATCCTTTGGCTGTTACTTGACCTCCCTACCTTCTCCTCTCACTCTGTTTCCTGCTGCATCAGTTCTTCCTCTCCACCAGCCATTCAGATTCAGATCTCAGTGTTTCCACATTTCTCTTCCATGTCCTTTGCACATGCTGAAAACAAAATTTAGAAGAGTGTACTGACACTTGCAACTTCCATGCATATCCTTTCCTGATATTTGTCTTGCACATCCAGTCACCAACCCAGATTCAACCTGCGCATCGTTCCCTATGGATGCCTTTCCTTGTCCATTGCTTTAGCCTGACTCAGCTGCAAAGGTATGCAGCAAAAGAGCTGGTTGGCTTTTCTTCTCCTCTACCATTAGCAAACCCTGGATGAGATCTCCTAATCCCTACAAATGTTATATCCTTTACCCTTTTCCCACAAAGCACTAGTCCTTTCTGACCTCTTACTTTCTACATTACCCTCTATGACAAGCACCTCATCTCGTTAACAGCTTTAAGCAAAAAGTCTTTTCGCCTTGAGGAAAAAATTCATCGAAACATACCTAGAGGAAAAAATTGCAGACAACAGTGTTTGAAATATTTTTCTGCTAGAAAATTGCAAGTTTACTTTTCCGTTCCTGGCATAGTTCCTTAAATCATTGCCACATTTCTTGTCTGCCTTTCACCTCTTTTGAAGATGCTTCATCTTCAGTATGGCCAATACTGACCTCTTCTGCTTCTCTCTGTACCCTGACTCTACTCTGTCTCCTGTGCTTCATTACACTGATCAACACTGCTATCATTCCTGTGACTGTAGACCTGCTAACCTACCATTTTGTCCCTCCAAGAAAGTGGCCAAATCCATCTTCCTTTTGGTAGCAAAACAAGGAAAACTCTAATCTAGACTTTTATAGTCTCTTGCACTTCTTTCTTTCTGATCTTTCTTGCTCTTAAGCACATGCTGAGTCTCTCTGATACACACAGAAAACCAGCCCTAGTCATACTTAGTATTCCAAGTACTCAGCTGTGCTCATTCCTCCTTTCCTAATGTCTTCCCATTGCTCTAAGCTTAGGTCCATCAAGCAGCAGCCTTGCCTCGTTGCTGTCACCAGCCTGCACCCTGTTCCTTGTTAGTAGCTTGTCCGGACATCACAATTTGTTTTTAACATAAATAAACACCCAGTGGGCACATTTGTAAGGCGCTCGTATTATTCAGCCATTTCTGCAAAAGCCACATCTGCTGCAGCAACAACTGGTGGAAACACCCTGGGCTCACAGTTGGCACAGAAGATTTTAATACTATTAGGAGAATGGAGAGGGGCAGGAAGGGGTTCAGATGCCTACAATGAGAGCAGGCACACATATCTTTGATTTTATAATTTTTGTTTTCCAGATATTGTGTGTTGCCTGAATTATTTGACTGCAAGCTCTCTGGAGCAGGGATGCTCTGCCTTGAGCAGCACAACCTCTGTGAGCTTGTAAAGCCAGTGGAACCCTCTGTGTGCCACTGCAGCAACCTGACTGGCTCATATCCCCCATCCACAGTGGTGTGCATTCTGGAAATTGTCTGTGTTTGCATCCACACTCCTCACCCTCTTTCCCATGCTTAGTGGCATTTCTTTCTCAAGCAAGAATGAGGTGATTATATCCATCAACCTGCAAAGTGCTTGTATTTAAAATGTGTATGCCACATGTGTTTTGTGGAACTTTCACAGTCAAAATGTTTATATGAATGTAGTGATATATTTTTCCTCAGGAAAACAGGAGGTTCAGGGCAGACGCAGACTCTTGCAGCTGTAAAGAATGATTGCTTTCCAGTTTGGCTAATGATATAATCCACTGTGGTTGCAAGTCTTGCTTTCCTCTTTAGATGATGTCAACATTTCCATGAGCTACATGTGTTGTATTCATAAGTGGTACTTAGAAGTACATGTTCTGTAATCTCCTCCTTATGCCTGACACTTTACATGTGTTTATCTACAAGGAGCGGTGACATTAGCTTGCTAATTTTGCCAGTGTACTGTACCAGTGAGGGTGCGAAACACTGAGAAGGATATTTAAACTGGCAAAGAGAGAATTATTGACATTAGCTATGAGTACTTTGTAAGACTCTGTTTTGGAATGTCGTTTGTTAGAAAATCTTTGCTGCTGAAAGTCATCCATCATTCCCAGATGGACCTGCAAGATTTACAGAAAACTCTCTTCCCAAATCCCACTCATTGCTGGTGGCCAAAAGTACTCACTGTGCTGATTTGGGCTGGGATAGAGTTAATTTTCTTCACAGTAGCTAGTATGGGGCTGTGCTTTAGATTTGTGATGGTAACTGTGTTGATAATACATTTATTTTCACTATTGCTGAACAGAGCTGACACAGCACCAAGGCCTTCCCTGCTTCCTCACATCACAGTGCCAGTGAGGGGGCTGGGGATGCACAAGGAGTTTGGAGAGGACACAGCTGGGACAGCTGACCCCAGCTGACCATGGATATCCCATACTGTGTGACATCGTGGTCCGCATAAAAAGCTGGGGAAAGAAAAAAGGCAGGGATTTTCGGAGTGATAATGTTTGTCTTCCCAAGTCACCGTTACGTGTGATGGAGCTCTGCTCTCTTGGAGATGGCTGAATGTTCACTGCCTGACAGTGGGAAGCACTGACTGAATGTCTTGTCTTGCTTTGCTTGCACACATGGCTTTTGTTTTCACTATTAAATTAACTCTATCTGAACCCACAAGTTTTCTCCACCCTTTCTGTTCTCTGCCCCATCCCACCATTGGGAGTGAGCGAATGGCTGTGTGGGGCTTAGTTGCCAACCAGGATTAAACCACGACTGTCCTTTTTGGTGCCCAACATGGGACTCAAAGGGTTTGACAGATTTGATTGGAATGTGCTAGATTGAATTTTTAACTGTTACTGATGTTTAGTTGGTAAGTGACAGGCTCCTGTGCTTGCCATAGGGTTTGCTTGATATAAATGATATGGATAATATGCTAGTTTTACCTGACATATAGTTAATTTTCTTTGTAGTAGCTAGTACAGGGCCGTGTTTTGCATTTGTCCTGGAAACAATGTAGATAATACAGAGATATTTTTGGTATTGCTGAGCAGAGCTTACACAGAGTCCAGGTCTTTTCTGCCTCTCACCCCACCGGTGAGGGTGCACAAGGAGCTGGAAGAGGACACAGCTGGAATAGCTGACCCCAACTGACCAAATGGATATTCCATACTATATGGCATCATACTGGTCATATAAAGCTGGGGGAAGAAGAGGGAATGGGGGAGGTGTTTGGACTTCTGGCATTTTGTCTTCCCAAGTAACTGTTACGTGTGATGGAGCCCTACTTTCTTGAAGATGGCTGAACAGCTGCCTGCCCATGGGAAGTAGTGAATTAATTCCTTATTTTTCTTTGCTTGTGCACACAGCATTTGCTTACCTATTAAGCTGTCCTCATCCAAACCCACAGGTTTTCTCACTTTTACCCTTCTGATTCTCCCACCAATCCCTCCAGGGGAGAGTGAATGAGTGACTGCATGGTGCTTGATTGTTGGTTGGGGCTAAACCACAACACTTGCCTATTGACATTGGCAAACCAGACATAGAGATATTATTCCCTGAAAAGTGGAGTGTACGAATGGTATGATAAGACATGGTTTTCTTGGCTGCTGAATGGACTTCAATGCTGGAAAAAAATGCTCGTGTGCCAGAACTCCAGCTACACACTCTTGTGTATCCATGGAACTCAGCTTTTCTTTATTAACTAGACTGCATGCATGATATTCACATGGTGAAGATCCTCAGCTAGAGCTCATACTGCCCATGTAAGTGTTTTTTTAAGGAATCAAGCTCTTACCTCTCAAAATTACATTCATATGGTATTGTTCAATATGTATGACTGACTACTATAGAAAGCAGCAACAATGGGGTACAATGCACTAATTTTATCCCACTTTGACTTTGAAAATATAATCGGTACTTACAAAAATTGTAAATACTACAGAATCATGCCAGTAGGATTATACAGAAATGGAAGTGCTAATGCATAAGAAAAATAGCTTTGCTATTCCTAACTGGCTCCTACTATCATTATTATCAGAGAAGATACACCTTTGGCCACTAAAGTGTGTTGGAGCATAAATGAATATATATCCATACAAGAGAGACGAGATTTAAGGTGGTGATTCTTTTTATCTTACAACAAACTTTGTTCTTTTGAGTGGCACTGTTAGAGTAAGAAGTACAAGGTCTTATATACAGTGGCTAAGACTCATCCAGCTAATGAAATTGTAGCCCGATAAAATACACATAACTACCCCTTTTACACAATTTCTCTGTGCATTAGGCAAAAAATACAATCACCCTTGATGCATTATGTATTTATAATCTTACCTCTAAGGGCCTATTGTAAACAAGTCGTTAGATTAACAAGCACAGCAGATGAAGTATCATTATAGAGTAATCATTCAATCAATCACTCAATCAGAATCATCATGGGCTTGGGGTTTTTCCATAGGAAAGACAATGCCTGAAGTTAGAGGGTTTTTTTCTCAGGTTATGCTATAGAATCTATTTTTGCATATCACTGTTCCAAATGTTAAATTGCCTATCATGAGAAACTGCAAAAAGAACAACACAGTGATTTGGACACTTTTTTGAGGGAGGAAGGGCTACACAGCTGTGTTTGATTTCAACTGGGTTGAACATGGCATAAACACCATTGCCCAATCACCAGTGACAGTCTTGACACATTTCTACTGTGTCCCTTTCCATGAAGTTCTCATTGGGTGCATTTCAGACTACTGAAGCCTGCTCCTGCCAGCCCGAAAGTTTATGCAGCCTCCCTGTGCTGAAGGTGTTGTGTCAGCACCATGTCAGAGCATCTGAAGCCAGAAACTCCCCTCAGGAGTCCTATCAAATGTAATTGCTCTCAGTCAAAGCTTCCTGGACTCTGCAGACATTCATCTCATCTTCATCAAGATGACACTCTGTCGACTTTGGGACTGTCACAGCATGTAGATGCATGGCAGCCCCCCAAGGAAAACAAAGGAAAAAGATAAGTCCTCTACCTACCCTGTGGAGGGCACCTTTGCAAATGAAAGCAAGTGAACACTGACCTCAGCCCTCTTTCATAGCCCCTTGCACATCTGGTCAGCAAGATGGTTGTAGCCAGCCTCTCACTGCCTGATGAAATTATGCTCTGCTTGAGCTTGACACCTTAGCACAGCAACAATGGATCTTAATGTCTCATTATTCCCAATGAAGAAAGGGCTGAATCTAGTCATTGCCCTTTCTATAAATACCTGCTGAAGTGCAATATAGTTAGTCTGTAACTTGTCTGTGTTGATGGACTCCCTTATCTAAATAAGGTAATGTTTGTGAAATGTGCTCCAGTCCTGGCAAGAACTTCATATTCACCGAAATAATGGCAGCAGTGGAAGTGGTGATAGAAGAATGTAAGAACTGATTCCTTTAGCAAGATGAGTAAGAAGAGACAGGTGAAGTGGTTGTATAGAGAAATGCAGACAGCTTCAGAGCTATGCAAGTTAAGAATATCAAGTAAGAATGAAAGTTCTCAATTCACATAGTTGAGTTCAAGATCTTTGGTTACTGATGGAAAATGATCTAGCATTTGTTATGGATCAAGGTCAGAACTGCATACCTGAGACACGTTTAGGTGAGATGGAAGGATTGGTGTAATTAATACAATATGAGTGCAGTGGGCATGAAAGGCTTCTGCTGGCATTGATGGGTGGATTAAGTCTTTGGCTTTTATCTCATTTAAAATGGAGCTGGTTAGCGGCTCAAAAAAACAGTCCGCTAGGAGATGCTGATTAAGTGTGTGAGTCCTGGAACAGTACTAGGCTGAGACATATCTGCCAGACAGCATCTGTTTTGATGGTTCATGCTCAGTGTTTAATAGAGCACTGAGTCGTCCAAAACGCCTTGAGGTAAAATAAATTGTTGCCAGCATCTTGCTCTCTTGCTGGTTTAGTACATCTTAACAGAGATCTTTTGTCCTCAACTGCAAGGTGATTCCTAAACATGTCTTCCAAGGTTTTGTTTGCAAATGACAAGCAGTAATTTATACAATAAGTGTTTACATTATTTGCAACAATAGAGACCACTGGCAATAGAATTGCCATGTGGAAACTAACTGGTTATATCATAAAGGCATGATTTGTTCAATAGGCAAATTAAAGCATCTATGCGCTCTGCAAAATCCCGATGACTGGATTTATTTGGGTTGGTGGACATCTGGTTAATCCTAGCTGTCTTCACTTGGACGCTGATGTGAATTCCTCACATTGTGAGGAAATTTCTTGTTAGCTGTTAGCTAAAACCAATGAGATTTGACTGAGCTTTCCGTACCATGGAAGGCAGCCAGGATGTTGTTTGGAGAATGCATGCAAAGTGTTTCTTGAGCACTTCTCAGCTGCTGTCTGTTCCCGATGCTCTGGGTACAGGCAAAAACTCTACACCACAATTCATAGGGAAGTTTCATGCCTTTCTAGATGGAGAAGGCAAATGAGTATTTTCACCTTGATACAGGCTCTTCAAAGCCACTGCCTACTGCTTGCTTAAAAAGAGAGGTATTTGTGTCTATTCCAGTAGTAAGTCAGTAGTGTTGGAAACATCTGTCTGTCTTCTTTGGGGATGGAATGTGAAAGAAGTGTTGAAAGTGAGCAGAACACCTCAATCACTTTGATTCCTCAGTATTCCCTTAACTTTGTCTTTCAGGACGGTGACCCAGACGTAGCCTAGGCAGGGAATTTTTCCCTGTGCATCCATCTCCTTGCTACTGATGAAGATCCCGTGGAACACAGCTGTTTTCATTACTGAGGCTTGTGAGGTATTGCTGGGTGGAGGTGCGTAGATTTGTGTTTTTTTCTTTGCAACATCTAGCAAAAGGAAATCTTGCACCAATAACTTTTCCTTTCTTGAGATACTTTACAAGTATGGGATAGGCAAAGGTTCTGTGTTTGTTCAAAATCTATGCAAGCCCATTAGATAAAGAAAAATTAAGTGAAAAGCTTTCAGTGTGCTGGTCTATCTTTAGCATATGACTTTACTTCAGGTATCCAAAGAGTGTGGCAGAAGTTGTCTTCATGTCTGGGGATGAGTCTGATAAATATGATGTAAGAACCATAAACTGGGGGAAGCAATTGAAAGTGGTGACTGCTGTTATATTATTCCACTTGACTGAGTGCATTTTTTATTACATTTGCAAGATGCAGGACCCCACAAGCTTGAAAATGTGAACTATTTTTCTGTCATTCAGCAAAAAGCCCATAGCAATATTTGCATTAAATGTTACTCATAGTTGGGTTTGGATTTCCAAAATTTACCGCGGCAACAATTTTCTAAGAAATATTGCTAGAGATCTCTGCTAAATACGGAGTTGAGATTGATGGTCTAATGGAATCAATCCAATTTATTATCTAGACTATCACAAACACTTGCAAAATCTCTGCTTGCTACTTATTGGTTAATGTTAGTGACACATTATTAATTGTGGCATGCTCCAGGGAGGCAGAATGTTGTAAATATACTTTGCATGTATTTGATAGCCAGGAGTCCTGGACACACAAATTGCACAGAAATCCTAAAATTCAAATGAGAAGATGGCATTTTTTTGTTCCAATTCACTTATGACCTTTAAATGAGTACTCTCCAGGCCAAGTGAAACAGACATTAGTCCATAAATTTTTGAATGTTTAAGATTTGAAAACCCTCAACACTTTTTAGACTGTGCTCAGTCCTTAGCTAAATAGGATTACTGAGGTAGGAAAAGGCGTGTCTTCTTTATTTTTTGGTTTTTTGGGAATACCATTTTCCCCAGAAACCTCTTTGCAGTTTACCAAAACCGGGGATAGAGGCAGGTAATTCAGTAACTTAAATTAAGAATTATTTGATTTATTCTGTCCTTTCAAGACATGCAACCTAGGCAAATGTTGAAATTTTAGGGTACTCCTGAGCACCCCCTGCCAAGAACTGGTTGTCAGAGGTTCTCAGTACACACTGAGATCACATCTCATATTTATAGAAAAAAAAAGATGGTGCTTGAGACGTGACACACATGAATATGGAATGTAATAAGTCACTGATTTGCAGTGGAGTTCATTTGCACATAAATACATAAAACAAAAACTAAAACAAAAAAACCCTTGACAAATATTTATCATTTTTGTAGAGTAAAATAAGTAATTTCATGCACAGCAGAATCTGTTTATATGAGCAATTACATTTCCCTTACTGGGCTTATAAATACATAAATACATATACGTGTGTGTATATATGTATGTATATATATACATATATATATATATATATACATATATATACACATATATATATATATATGTAAAGAAAAGTCTTTGTAAATATCCATTGTATTATCTTGGAATTATTGGCCAGGTAGAATGTTACAGTAGAACACAAAATCGTCTTCTTGTCTGAATTACTGTCACCATGGAACAAATTGGAAAAAATATTATTTTGTGTCAACCAGTTGCACCCCACTGCACACATGGATGTCTCTTAAAGCCATCAAGATAATATCTGAGCATGTAATCATAGCTGGAACAGTAAGGAATCCTCTTTTTCTGCAACAACCAAACAGCACATTGAGCCCACAAAGACATGACCAACACTGTCAGTCTCAGCCAAAAAGTTAGAAACTAGATTTCTGCCTTATGGCCTTTGAGATAGCTTTTTTTTTTCCCCAAAGGTGCAGGCAGGAAATTTTGAAGACAACCCTAGCATACTAAGTAACTTGCATAGCTAAGGCTACAACTGCAAGCTTTGCAAGTCACTAGAAATTTCGAACCAGAAACAAAGTAGGCTTAAATTTTGTTTAAGAAGTATTTCTAGGTCTATACAACTGTCCGTCACCTGTTCTTTTTCCAAGTCTTCTTCCTATGATATGGATTATGAATGTAATCATTCATACTGTATTTACCATACTAAAAAGTTTTAATTCCTTCAACCAATCTGATTATATGTATTTTATTCGGCATTTGTTGTATAACTCTTAAACATACCAGCTATATGTATATATATATACAGATAATATATTATGTATATGTGTATATAATTGTGTTTCTAACTAAAACTCTACTTCAAGGACAGCAAAGTAGCTTTCTTTTAAAGATCTTAGCTTGCAAGATGCTGAATGCTCCAAGCACCCTAAAATGTGTAATGGGTGCTCAGCACCACACAGGAAGCGTACAGCTCTTGACAGCATCTATTTATTTACCGTTCCATCAGCAACTTTCTGTTACCCCTGATCAGCAAAACTATGTTTTTTGGTTTGGAATTTTTTTCTAATTTAAGAAATTTGCCATTTTGGTCAGGTTTTTTGAGGGGGAAAAAAAGGCAAACACAGCTGTTAAATATAAGTTGCCTTTGCTTTCACCATGTTTTCTTGCCTGTGGTTCTAACTTTAATGTAAAGTTCTGTGGTTTAGTTCTGCTTTTAAAAGCAAACCAAACATATTCTACACAGCAAGTAGTCTGTGGATACCTACATGGAACAAATGCATTTGTTCTCTAAGTGGTCATTTTCCATAAAAGCACATTAAAGTACAATTTATCCAGTTTACAAAAACACTGTAATATTTCTGTGTTTAGCATTATGTTCATGGATGGATGACTATTCTACAACAGAATGTAGTATTTACTGTACTTGCAATTTTCTACACTTCCTGGCTACCAATAACTAAGAAAGATGAGCTGTGAACAAGTCTAATAGATCCTGATCTATTAGTACACTGTAGTTTTATTTCAGAATAATGGCTGGAAGCACAGAGAAAGAGCATCACATTGCTGATTTAAGTGAACTTTTGCAGCCCAGAATGTGGACCTTGTTTGTTCTCGGCTTTTATGAAGCTGGATGAATTATTTGCCACTTCTGTTTAAATATGATTCTTGTTAAATTGATTCAGGGCAAGATTTCCAAAACCTCATCGCTAGGAACATTGCTATCTAGACAAAAGGAGAGGGGAAAGGAGCTGCACTAACTCAGGAACAAGACAGGGATCAGAGAATGGTTTGACTGGTGCACAGTTTGTATTTCTTGGAACAAAATTACCCACTAACAAAAGCAGTTGCCTTCAGTGGTCCACTACAGCCTAACAATAGTGTTGAAATTTTTTTGCCATTAACACAGACAGAAAAAAATGTGACTTTAAATTTACACCAAGACTTAGACCGAGATTTTACACCAGATTCACAGCACCCTTAAAATGCTGGATGTGGCATCCTGTAGACTAAAACTAGTCTTTGGTGAAATTTCTGACACATCCAAATGAATTTGATTCGTAGCCTCTGCCTACAGATTAGCACCTCAACCTCTTTTGAGTCCAGCAGACCACAGCAGTGTGGACACAGTGCATCCAAGCATTGCTATTGTAGGCAGAACTCCAAAGCCCAGCTTCTTTCAGGGAAAATTGCACAACATTTTTCCTACTCCATTTGTGCTGGTACATTGCTTGGATTTGATCAGTGTATCTGAGTTGCAAGTAACTGTTGTCTTGCCTTTAATGGCTATGTGTGTTTTTAGTTCCAAACAAAGGGGGTAAAATCATGTGGTTTGATATATTCTGGGATCTCTTCCCACAGATATCGAGAAACCAAACATTGTAGATCAAAGGAAGGAAGCCAGGGGATTATGCAAGATCCGTAGTGGTGCCCACCCCCAGTATTCCTAGCAGCTTGTTTCTGAGATGCAGATATTTTGAGCACTAGAAGGGACTCCCCAACATGTAGAGAGGGCAGTACATTAGAAAGCTAATGAATTATGCATAGTTTTTAAGAGGACTTTATCTGCATTGTGTCTTCGTGAAAAATACTATGGTTTTCCACAATTTCTTTCTTTTGTGATACAATTACACATTTTTTAGTGTCTCATCATGTTTTTCACCAGTGTTACAGGGAAATGGATCAGGCTGGTTGGGCAAGATTGTATAACCTTGTACAAACAGCAAAACTGAAGGTCATATGAAGCAGTGCTACCAAAAGCAACTCACTAAGCAATAGAGAGTCAGTAATAATTTAATTAGCTGCTTATAGCAGTCATAGCATGAAAAGCCAGCTGTGTGACTGCAGCCTTCACAATTTCCAGCAGAAAAGTAACACCAAAACAAACCCAAATATATTCTTCAGGATTCTCAAGTCTAAGGGCATTTATTTGCCTTTAGTAACACAAATAGTGAACTCCACGAGGGGTTTGCTAATGACTACATACACGTGTTATATTACATATGCTTAAGATGTTGGATTTTAGAATAAATAGAGATGTGGATGTGATGAAGGCTTTTTGCTCGTGTGGAAATGGAAATCGCAAAATAACTTTAAGTTTTCACCACATGGAAGTATTTTTGCAAGGTTTTTGAGCATACGTATGTTCCCCATAGTGGGAAAGTGGGAAAGCAATTGATCATCATTGTAATAGCCAAACATGGCAGTAATATTCCTCATAGTCAAAGCAGAAATGGAAGCACAGAGGGGACATGCACTGTGGCAATGCCTCATGGCAATTCCTGGGCAGCCTGAGGTTCCTTCCTGTCTTCAATTCTTAACAGTGTCTAAAGAGCCAGAGGATCATTGTGAGATATGCTGCTGTTTTGAGATATATGACAATAACAACATCTTCTAAAAGAGAAGGAGTTCAGGGCTTTTTTAATTCCCCCGAAAGCTACCAGCTTAGTTTCTGCTTATTGACAACAGCAGTCTTGTGTGAGCTCCAACCAAGGTCCAAACAGGCTTTATGCTAAACACACAACTTGATTTGCTCTTCTCCTGTGTATACTTCTCAGTCGTAAAAATTATGTTGCCCCTCACAACCCCACATACACCACTGGGAGTACTGGGAGCTGGAACTGTCACTGCCAACCATGAGAGATTCACGAGTGCACAGCTCATTTTTGGAACTAATTAATTATGTCATGAAAGGGAGATTTATTCTTCCCCCCTCCTTCCAGCCCCCATCTTCCCCAATCCTTGCTAATCTTGCTTTCTGGGTAACAGGGAAAATGAGGAAGGTGTTTAGCAGTCTCAGTTGTCTCTATGATTCAAATCACAGAATGAAGCCAGACAGCAAAACAAGCGCAGATCAGGCAAAGACTGCCTGCTCTGCTTGTGTTTTCTCTGCAAGAATCAGTTTCAAATATTAGGTGGGGGGTTTTTTTCCTGTTGCAATTAACTAAGAAAAAATGTTTCAAAGCTGTATAATTAAAGGCCAGCATTTTATTCGGTTTTAAAATAGCCTTTATGAAATCTACTCCTGCCACTGGTAATTACAATGTACATCTTAATACACCTCTGCTAGGCCTGAGCTGGAGATAACAGTCCTGTGTGTATTGCATTTGGCTTGTGCATAGAAGGTAAAATCCTTTATCTTATCTCAATCTCCAAACAACCAGCCTCTCTTCCAATTCAGCCCTAATCTTCTTAGTAAATAATACTGATATTTTTCACCATAACAAAAATGGAGCTGCCAGATTCAGACTGATAACACCTCTCATTTACACACCATTCTCTGTCAAAATCTGCCTGATTTTTCTTAATCTCTTTAACTCATCAAAAAATACTTTTTTACATTCAGCCATGGTAAGTTCATTGCTACCAAATAATATTCTTATAAATAAATCCATTGAATACAGCTGCCTCTTTGGGTAAATATTGGAACTCTCCTCTTTCCTGGCTTGTGTCATTGAAAGATGACAAATTATTTTTGTCCACTTTAATTTTGCTGTAAAATTTGCTATTCTAACAAAATTACCTAAAGGCATTGTTTAACTGAGATCATGCCTAAAAGGCTTTTTTTTTGTTCCAGAGGATGTCATCTCCGTTCACTTCTCTTGAGAGTGCTGTCTTTGCACAGCCATCCTTTCCTTTGCAATGGCTTATCTTTAAAACAAGGGAAATGATAACCTAAGTCTTTGGGTTTTTTATAGACTATTAATTATCTCTGTATGATTTCTTAAACTGTGAAAAAATACTGCTGAGAGAATGGCTGGGTATCTGGACTTCTTCTTACAGTGATTAAATGAAAAGAATATACTTAAATGTGACTAGCTAGTTTCAGCAGCAACCTAACCTCTAAGTGACACAGACATTGGGGGCACCTGTCCTAACGTGGCAAAAGATCTAGGTAAGTAAACATTAACTCAGTCATTTTACACCAAACCTGCTTTCACCCATTGCTGTGCGACAGGTTACAGGATACACCACACCAGCAATTTTGAATTTCCCATACCAGAGAAAACAATCTGAAAATTTATAGCAGAATATGGCCCAGAATTTCCAGATGTTACAGCTGGCAGGAATAAGTATTTTTCTTCTGTAGAGCCTGTGGACCTGAAATGCTAGTTCCTTCCTCCACTAGATTTTGGTGGGATATATTTAAAAGTACAACAAGAGGGATTTTGTTCCGCCAACTTTATGGAGGGTTTTCCAGGGTAATTTTTACAACACTCTTTCTAACTTATTAGAGGTTGCAGAAGTGCTTTTCAGAAGCAAGGCTGCACATGTTCATTATGAAGTAGTAAGATCCTATTTCAAGGCTTGAAACATTGCTGACATGCTTCCAAAGTGCTAATTGGGCTGGTTTAATAAGAAAACACCTACAACATCACTATCCAGGTCGGGATTATGGAAAAGATGAATCAGATTGTTTAGATAATTGTCTTTGTATCACTCTCGGAGAGGTAAGAGCTTGTAATACCAGTGACAACCTGATGCCTTGTAAGGCTGGTGTGGAATGAGGTGTGTAGTTATCAAGAGATGGGGGACGTTGGTCTTGGCCAATAGATGACCTCTGTCAGGGCTCCAAAACAGGTCCCTGACTGCTGTGTACCACTGCCGTTGCTTCTGTTACTCATTTGATCACAAAGTTGTGCTAGAGTTCCAGAAGGAAGTGTGCCAGAGTTCCTTAGAAGGAGGCACTATATGAAACTGAAACAAAAAAAAGATCCTTGCCTAATAGGCTAACATTTACGTCTAAATATTTTATATATGTATATATACATATATATATACACACACATATATATATATGTATATATACACACATATATATATATATGTAATGGGACAAGTTCCCTGAAAGATGTAAGTAGCTCCCTGCCATCTGACCAGTTTTTGGCACTGACTCCTGATGGTATCTATCACACAGGAGACACAAAGGGTCAGAATCTTACTACAGACTTGAAGAAGAAAGCTTGCATCCTGAATGTGAGTTAAGGTACATGTGGTTTTCTTCTAATGTACTTGTTGGTGTAGTCTTTATTTTCTCTTTCCTTTTGGTTAGCCCTGTCTGCACCTGGTCCTGTTTTGATTTATCTTGCCTGAGACTGTTTAGCAGGACTGTATTAACACTTACAGCGAGGTCTCAGCAGAGATTTTCATAATGGAGCTAGTCATCCTATATACACCTAAAATACACCTCCTGACGCATTCCTTGTGTGCCCTTTTTTACTGCGGTATCTCACTGCTTGCCCTCAGCTATAGTGTGACAGACAGCTAACCTGGGGTCCCCCCCCAGCTCAGTCTTCTCTAACTGATTCCTAATTTTTGTTATTAGTTTCCAAATGCATTATCTTCATTTGGGGATAAGTGACTAGCTTCATTATCTTCAAAATACTGCTTCTCATCCTTTTCCTATTACACCTGTCCTTACTATCATCCAGCCTTTTTCTGCATGATATCCTTCTCTCCTGTGTATTGATAGTGCCAACCTATGCAGCATCGCCACATTCCAAATATTTGTGTCATGATCTTAATTGAAATAAGAAGGAGATCAGACCCAAGACTGATCCATAAAGAATTCCACTGCTAGCTGGTAACCCTCACGTTACTTTTCCTTTCAACACTATCTTTTGCTGTCGTTCCTTGAGACAGTCTTTGCCTATCTTTCAATTCCTCTACTAATCCCTATCTTCTCCAGCTTAACAAATGATTTCCCATGTGGCACCATACCATACGTATTACTGAAGTCTAGATAGATGACATTGACTCCTTTTCCTTTGTCTAGAAAATCAGCTATCTTATCAAAGGAAGCTATTAAGCTGGTCTTCCTAGATCTCTCTTCTTTTATTATATATCCCACTGTACTATATCCAATAGTGCCCTATATCCAATAGTTCCTTCACCTCCATGCCTTTATTTATCTGGTCCTTCAAAACCTGTTCTAAAATGCGGCAAACTTTAAAGGTTAGGTTAGTGAACCAATACTGGCCAAAACATTCTTCATTCTTTTTTTTTTTTTTCTTTCATTTACTATACTTTCTGTTCTCTGGTCATATGGCACTTTTTATGCATCTAGGGTTTGTTCTCACTTTTGGCTTGAAAGATAAACTTCTCAAGTTTTTGACTTCAAGAAATTCAAGGGCTAATTCTAATTCAAGTCTCTCAGTTGTTCTTCATTCCACATGATCTAAAAACCCAATTGCACTAGCTTTCTCTTATTACTGGAGAACATATGTTCTGTAGTAAAAAGTAAAATATTAGTTGCAACATTTTCCAAAAGCCTGTCATTTAATTCAAACTGCTCAGCTCATTACCTGTTTTTGTGGTCCATAACCAGATTTTCATCTGGCCCATAACAGTTTTGATGATGGGTGTCAGTGTTTTGCATTGAGATGAAGAGGTGTTTTTTTGCTTCGTCCTTCATAAGTGATATCAAATGGATCCAGATAACTCCAGAAGAGAGATACAGGAGTAGTGGGGGGTCTGACTGTGAAGGAAAAGGAGCCTAGGATTGATAAGGGATGTTTTGCTAAGAAAACTGAATAAAAATTGAAGTTGGGGAGAACATTTTCAAGTTGACGCTTACTTCATGCAATTGTTTAAGACTATCCAAAGCAGGGCAGGAATATAATTTGCTGAACATCCATCCATGTGGACATTCATTTTTACAGCAGGCAAAAAGAAAGATACAATGAAATAGATGACAAAAAATCAGGACTAACCTTGAGGTCTCAAATTACTTTTTTTCTTGTTCTGACTTGAAAATTCAACATAAACTATCCCAATTCAAATATATGTGCTCTTATCTCACTCAGCGTTCACAGAGTTTCTTTCCATTTGAATGTCTGCAGAAGGCTGGCCAAAGGGCAGAACAGACAGCGCTCCTTGGATAAACTTACACTTACACATGTTTCTTCTTATTTTAAATTTTTTTTTCAGCTACTCCATTTGCCTAATTTTATTGTTCTCCTACTCCCCTGTAAGCTGTTAGTAAAAATTTATGAATCCACCTTCCCCTCATCTGTGAGTACCGCTTCCCTGTATCCTGTGAGGGAGATATACTCCAAAAGCAAAAGAATCGCATCACTCTATGCTTTTTTAAGCTTCTCAGGACTTCCAAAATTAACTGGCCTGTATCTGATATATGCCTGTTTCAACTGTGTGTGTGGAACTATTCTACCATGTATGGCTACGGAGCTGATTTGTAGAATATTTTTAGCAATTTTTGTGTAGCCCTTAATGTGAAAAAATTAAAGCACATTCTCAGTACTGACAGAAATGTGGGTGTTCAGAAGTTCATTTCCTGGCCAATATTTAGTGACCAAATGCTGTTCCTGATTACACTGGCCCCATAGTTTTAGAGATTCTTCCAGATGTCAAAGAAGAAAAGTGAGCATGCAGCTTTTGCATACACTTTCCAAACTTTGAAGCGTCTGCTGCATCCCCACTGAGCAGAAAACATTCAAGTTCAAGTGGGATATAGGTTTGTTATTTAAATCTTGCAGTCAAATTAGACCCTAGAGACGATTGCATAGCGTTATTGTCTCAGTCCCCATGAAGTTGTGTTCTCATATCAGATATGATGTGTTTCTGCTTACCACCTACTGTACAAGTATTCATCTCTTTGTTAAAAGATATCAGGCAAAGTGGTGCTTTGTTTATTTTTACACGTGTCAGTTATTTTTAGTGGTAATGTGAGTGTGACACTACTGCCTTTCCTGCGAGTCACGGGAACACGAAGTTCTACCTAGCATTTTTAACCACGTTAACGATGAGAGAGCCTCCAGGCTTTTTGTAAAGATCAGGATGGCATTTTTCGTTGTGTCTTGCTTTTGAAGAAGGCTATTTTTGCTGTGAAGTGCTGCTCTCTTCTCTTTTACTGTGAAATGCTGCTCTCTTCTCTCAGGAGAAGTGGGTGTTCTGAGTGCAAGTTTCAGTGATGGCCCAAAGGTGCAAATGTTGATGAGAAAGCAGAGCCACATCACTGTGAGCTTGGCAGGCAGGGAGCACCAGTCCCTCACTCGGAAGGTTGCTGCCATCCAGAGCAGTCTGGGACAGAGGGATATTAGCGAACCAAGAGGGATGCCAAAAATTGGTGAGAAGGATTTGTAAGAACTACCTCCTCGGGCAGTTGTGGTTCTGCTCAAACCAAATTACGTGGCAAACATTCAGCTTGATTTCACCTAAATTTTCTTTTGAAAGAAAGAAAGGAAGGGAAAAATGTCAAAATAATCCATTTTAACATTGTTGTGTGTTCATTTTTCACTTGAAATTATTTTTTGCTTTTGTATTATATTTTCTCTAATAAAATGGATTATTTATTACCTCATAAACACAAACATTAACTTAAAAATGGGATAGCATGAATGACCTTGAGTGTTTTTCAAATAGTTCCTTGTGAGAAATTTTGAAATATCTGTATTTTAGATCTGGCAGAGAATTAAACTCTTGTCAGCAAAGCTCCTTCTGCATAGCCTCAGGGTAAGTTTGCAGCTGATTTGGGAGATAAGGATTGCATCTGGACTTGTCTCTCTGGCTAGCTCAGAAACTTAAGTGTTTCTGAACATGGTTTGTTACATATTTGTTACATATGTGATTTCTAAGAAGTCTTGACCTGTGGTCCTTTAAAGTAACCAGAAACCAATTCCCTGGCTGGAGCTTGGACTGTAGACACAAAACTTTTGAACACTTCAGTAGCATCACTATCAGTATTTGTCCATTTCTTTAGTAGGGTGATAGGTGATACACAAGGAGCCCTAGAAGACATTTGTAGGTAGGCATTACTGGAATATGAGTTGAGATGACGACCCTTCTGATCTTAACATTAATGACAAATAAAATCCAGACTTCCTAGTCTCCCTGAGCCATTAAAACATTATGCAGTTGTGGCTGAAGTACTCCTTCTCCTTAATTTTTTTTTGCAGTGATTTAGCAAAGATGCATTTTGCATTAGGACTTTCTTTCACACTTGTATAAATTATGCTGTTGGATAGCCAATGTTTTTAAAACAGCATAACTGTCAATTTCTTGTGTAATGGCACATTTTGTAATACTATCAAATGACATATAACTTGTTAAGTTACATTGAAAAAATATTGGAGAGAATTGCACTATAATTAAATGACAATAATAATGAGACCAATATTAGCAGCTGCCATCAATTATGTAAGAATTATATATTTTTCAAAAAAACCTTGCCTAATGGTTGAAAACCCATTTCATTCAAAACTCTGTTGATGCTTTTAATATTTATAAAGATGTTAACCCTTGAATTCACATTCAGATGTTTATACCATGCCCAGAGGAGAACATCTACATGCAAGAAGTTTACTAAAGCTCTGTGAGGTTCCTTTAAAGACATTTTATTAATTACTTAAATATTGTGCATTTCTGATCACTCTTTTTGTTTGTTTTATATCTGAGTGATGAACAAGTTGTTTAAGAAATTCAGGCCTGATAATCTAATAAAATTGCATTTCCATGTAAGTTTTTTGTTAACTATTGAATACTGTTCAGTGCTATTATCTCTTGGTGAGGGTACATCTCTTCAACATGGTCCAATTAATGCAGTTTTCAAACAGTAACACTAGCACTAACACTTACATATTTTCACCTCTAAAATGTCAGCACCTACTTACTTTAACACTGCAGCAAATATCTTCTGTTGTGTTTTTAACAGTTTGGTTCTGCTTTTGCCTGCACCAGATCAGCCTCCCCAGCACAGGATCGGAATTGGATCTGTGTATGCTCTGCACACGTGGTCAGGAAGCCATCCTTTGCAAATCTGTTGGAATCATTTGGAGAAGCCATGGAGAATGTGCACAGAGGAGGTCAGCTGATAAATTTTTAATTTTCATTTTCAACAGCACTGTTCCACAGATGCTCCTAAGGAATTAAGCTGACATGAAAGAAGTGGTAGGAAAAGAGTTTTACCCTCTTATGATGAAAGGTTAGGAAACAGTCTGTGAATGACTGGTAAATTTTTTCAACAGAATAATCCTTCCAATGAAGTCTCACAGAAACTTATTTGTAAGGTATTGCGTGTTTGTAAATTATTTAGAAAAGCAGTGGATGCCAAGGTATCAAAGCACGCTGTTGGTCTAAGTTTCTCAGGAATGTAAAAACAAACTGCATGTGAGGAGCTTCAGGAGGAGTTCACAACGCCAAGAGTCTGAGCAACAGAACGCTAAAGAAAAGTTGGTATTAAAAATATATAAAGTGATTGGCAGGGACTTAAAATCCTGTAACTTCACATATAACATGATGATCATTCAACTGCTCAGCAACCCCGTGTGTATGAGCATCTCAAAAACTGTGCAGCATCGATCCCTGCTCACTCATCCCCAGTCTCAGGAAAAAACAAGATAAAATACGGAGGGGAAGTTTCAGGGAAGTTTCAGGAAAGAGAAGTTTCAGGGAAGGGAAGTTTCAGGGAAGTTTCAGGGAAGGGAAGTTTCAGGGAAGTTTCAGGGAAGGGAAGTTTCAGAGAAGGGAATTTTCAGGGAATTTTCAGGGAAGTTTCAAGGAAGTTTCAGGGAAGGGAAGTTTCCGGGAAGTTTCAGGGAAGGGAAGGGTGATTTAATGCTTGTGCTGGAGGAACTAGGAATACTTCTGGATTTCTCAGTCTAGGAGGAGATAGCTAAGTGGGATGTGATGGAAATGTTTAAAATCACAAATGGCGTGGAGCATTTTCAAGGGTTCTAACAGTGTAACAGCTAAAAGGAACACATGAAATAAACAAATGGGAGTACAAGAAGGGAAAAGGATACTCTTTCTCCTCAGTCTATAAACCGCTCTTACTCATTTCTACAGCATATTGTGGATGTTCACATTGATTCAAAACAGTCCATGAAATCTGTCAAAACACAGAGGTGCCACCTCTGGCTCAGAAGTCACTGAGTTGCCAGTTGTTCTAAGGTGAGAAAGCACATCTGGAAAGCAACGTCCTCAGCTTACACTGTGAAAATTGCTGTACTAGTTGACCTCAACTGATAAGAAACAACAGCTGGTGCCAAAACGACTTCAGGAAAAGTGCCAAGGGAACATCAGCCTATTCAAACTCCATTAAACCTTTAGGTGAGTTTTGTACACATTCTTGATAATGTTCTTTTTCTGTATCAGGTGGCAGAGAATAGGTAATTTCTGAACCAGGCCTCAGAAAATTAGCACAAATAGTGTCGGATCTTAAATATTCTCTTGTTTGAAGAAACTGAAATTATAACAACAACCAAAAATGGTTGTAGCAGCTGCAGAGCTTCTCTTTTGTCCTTGTTTTGCAGTGTCCCCATTGCACAACTTACCAGGGCTGAATCCTATGCCAGAAAAGGCAGCAGGACAGGAGGGCTCAAGTTCTGTGAAATGTAAGCCTTAAAATTCCAAAGTGAGACTAAAAAGAGGAAAACTTAATTCTAAAGCTTAAAAAAAAAAAAAAAAGTTCAATAGGCTGATTGGAAAACTAGGATAAAATATTGTAAGCAAATGTGTTCCATGGTGATGCTATGTTTGAGCTTGTAGTATGATGAGTGTGAGGGGAAAGAGTTAACTGATAGACTTGCAGAATACATTTTCAGAGGAATAAATGATAAGGTAAAGGTTAGGTGCTCATTTTTTAGAGCTGTGGAAGTGGCAATAAAATGGAAGATGAAACTCAGTGCTGATCAGTGATACACATGAGAAGAAATAGTCCTAACTTTATTTATGCAATAGGGTAACTAGCACTGGACGGGCAGCTATTAAAAGAGGGAAAATGCTCTTTCGAATGGTAATGCTTTCCTCAGATAAGAAATGTCCTTAGGTAACATTGTAAATGGAAATAAATTAAAACCTGGCTACTCAAATGTTTTGCACTAGTAAGGAGAGAAAAAACAAATAATTGCATGTCAGGATGTTCACTCACCAGGTTACACAAGGAGCATGAGCCTATTTTGGAACCAGCCTGCTCTCTGCTTATTATCTCCATCAGACATTACAAATATGCAAAATACTCCAGTCGGTGTTGTTTTTGAAGGATGGTTAAAGCAGATGGGTGAATTGGTTTAGGTGAAAATAGAAACTGCCTTCTAATCTGGTCCTTTATTTTTTAAAGTGCTCTCTCTCTGAACCTATTTTTCTGGAGTTTAGTAAAACCTGAGATTCACATGCTTCTGCATTTCCTGTTTTTGACCAATAGAGGAAACAGAAACGCTGAAATACTGTAAGATGTTATTTTTAAAATATTTACACTCAGCCAACCAGGAAGTTCTGGAAATCTTGCAAGAAGTCTAATCCTGTAGGCTACATAATCCAAAAATGGTCGCACAAGTTTGTCCAGTATTTCAGGTATTTATAGTCCTATCTGACGAGGATCAAACATATAGAGAGAGAGCTCTCTTAGTGTGAAAAAAAGTTTGGCATGTGTTGCCTCTGAAGAGCTTAATTCCCTGCTGGGAAATATGCACTAACCTGAGCTGCAGCTGAGTGCCAAACGCCAAGGGGCCATGGAGGAGGTGGGGGCTGAGTTGCCACACAGGATAGGAAGGCTTGGTGGAGGAAACTGCAACTGCAGCTAAGGACACCCATTGCTTTCTGCAGGCTGGTGGGGAGAGCGAGATACTGGCACAGGAGGGATGGAGGGATGGAGGGATGGATGATGGGTCATGGGTGATACGTGGAGCTTCAGTAAGAGGACTGAGAAACAGGCAAGCAGGAACTAGAGAAACCAACAGCAGCAGTCCACAGGCTGGGATGGTGTGGGGAGCAGAGTGCAACACAGGGTGTGCGTGGGACAGCAAGTCCATACATGCTGTGTAGCAGAAGGCAGAAGACACAGGGGGCTGAGGAAAGAGAGGTATGGAGAAAAGGGGATTAGACCAAGAGCTTTTAACACCAGTGACAATGTTGCAAGATATTCAAGGAGCGTCACTCTACAAAGGTGTGCCATGAGGTGGGCGATAGTCAGGCAATGAGCCTGCAGTGAGTGAATGTCAAAAGTAAATGTGATTTGCTTTGAAATATGAGAGAGACAAACAATTCAGAATGGAGGTACCCATTTTACAGAAAGAAAGCAATGGATAAAAAAAACCTAAACCAAGACCTAAGTTTATGCTGCAATATTCAACTTTCTTCTCTATTTCTGGCTTCTCAAGAATCTTCTGCTCTTTTTCCTGCTGGAACTGGCTATTAAGAGTTATGCAAGCAGGGACAAACAATGTGTCAGTGAGTGGTAGAGTACCAGAGTAGTTGGTATGTGAAAGCTGATACTAATTTAGGGATGGCACTTAACTACCTCTGTATTTTGTGATTTACACTTTAGTTTAAACCTCTTCATATCTTGATTCCTGAATGTTAGTCTAAAGCAAGACAAGGAACTGTTCAGATATGTTTAACATATTGGAGATGGATTTGGTTTGTGTGACTGATTAAATAAGTGCTTTCCATATTATGAAATATCATATGTTTTAAACAACTTTTAATGGGACTCTGTATGGAAATCTCTTCTGGAATAGCATGAAGGCTGCTTTTCTCTATGGCATTAGTAAAACATGAGAAACTGAAAACACAGTAAACCCCAGAACATTTCGTATCCTTCACCAGAAGAAATTTTTAAGCTGTTTCATCGTGTTCTAGAACAAAAAGTGTACCTTGCATCAGCTCCAATTATTGTGTATTTTACAAAATATCTACTGTAGGATGAATGAGTATAAGCACATTGTATTGTCCCTCGGTCAGACATGAAGTGGATGTGAAGGGGAAAAAGGAGGAGTTGTTTCTGTTAGATGTGTCTAAATAACAATAAGAGAACATGAAAGTCCTGTGGGCTCCCTAAAACTTGGGTAGTAAGACAGCTAGCAACAGGAACCCACCAAACCCCTTACAAAAATTCCCCTGCCCCTGCCATTGCTCTGGGAAGCACATTCTTGGCTCCCTACGCAGCCGTGCCTAAGAGGCAGAGACCTTCTCTGTTTGAATCACAGGCTATCTGAGATCTCTCTAGAGCCACTGCATCCACACTGCCTTTCATTTCCAGGAAGTCTTCACAGATATCTCGAGTCTGTCAGATTATCGCGAAGCTCATCATTACTAGTGCCTCAACAGATGATATCTTCCCCTATACATAGATATCTGTCCTTAATTGTCTGTGTGTGTATTTCACCATCAGCACAGCAATACACTCCTATGGATGGCATTGTAAAAGCAAGTCACCTCTTAGCTGGGCTGTGACAGACTGTTTGAATCCTGAAAAATTATCTAGCAGTGATAAACTGTTAGACCTAGAGACTGTCCTTCCCACTACACACTTAATTGCTCATACTGACTCCTTCCGAATGACTTAAATCAGTGGGGCAACCACTGAATGGGTTCCATGTCAAAACTGCAGGCTCAACACATTGAACAGCTGTTGCCTTCAGAGATGCCCCTGTTAAACAGTAAGGCCATGCTCAATCAATATCTCTAAACAGCATTAAATGAGAATTAAACACCATGCAGTTGCTTTGAACGGTAAAGTGAACTAGAGTTTCTCTCCAGTGTTTGTTAAATTTCATGTCAGTGGAAAAGCTTTTCTATAAGCTTTTTAATGAGCTGTGCTCTCTGCATGGAAGAATTTTGACCAAATCTTAATTTATGCTGTTAATAAGTACTACATACAAATGAAAGTAGTAATTCCTGTAGTAATTAGGCTATAGTATATACCTTTAATAAATATAACCACAAACATTTTTAGTCGTTCATGCTGGGTTTTTTAAATAAATATTTTAAACAGTTATAGTTACTTAAGGCAAAATACTATGGAAGAACTTTGGGAAGGGGTGAAAAATGTAGGAAGATATTAAGTGCATGAAAAATTATGACTCATAATTGTGGTTTTATTACCTAACAATGTGGTATTACAAAGTTGCTTCAAATTTACAAAATGCTCTCTGAAGTTACAGGTCGATAGAGTCCCTGTCACAAGACAGATACTTTGATCAGGTGAAATGGAGAGAGAGATGTGAAAAGGCAAAACAGAACTATTACCAGTAAGTATGAAAGCAATTAGCCACCTATCAGTATGTAAATAGACTATTCCTATGTGTCAAATAAGCATGCCACAGATTGTTATTTGCTTTTGTGCTCAAAGTAGAAGTAGGTAACGGCTCTCAACAGCATTTCAGACACCTACTGCCTGTTCAGAGGCAACATTAAAAAGAGAGGAGGCAATGGCAGTGAGCAGTCAATAGGGTACAGTGTGGGCAACGCAAAAAATTAGGATGGAGAATTGAGAAGGCATTGATTAGGCTCTGACAGCAAAGGCTGCAACAACTGGAATTTGATATGGGGGAGGAAGACTTTGGTGAAGAGATTTAAGACAAAGACTCCAAAGTGTGAGAAGGATTTGCCGTGTGAGGATTGTCTTGTGATGCAGAAGCAGTGATTTGAATATCAGGGGAACCAAAGAGAAGGAGAGCGGGTGCAGTGGGTGTCAAAGCAGGTGATGGTTCAGAGTTTTTGATCACAGAATCACAGAATGATTAAGGCTGAAAGGAACCACCAGTGGGGTCATCCAGTCCAGCCTCCCTGTTCCAGCAGGGTCATCCTAGAGCACATTGCACAGGATTGTGTCCAGACAGTTCTTGAATACCACCAGTGAGAGAGACTCCACCGCCTCTCTGGACAATCTGTTCCAGTGCCCAGTAACTCGCACAGTAAAGAAATTTCTCCTCATGTTCAGATGGAACTTCCTGTGCATTGGTTTCTGCTTGTTGCCTCTTGTCTTATTGCTCAGCACCACTGAAAAGATTCAGACTCCTCTCGACAGCCCTGTTTCAGATACTGACAGACTTTGATGAGGTCCCCTCTGAGCCCACTCTATTCGAGACTGAACAGGCCCAGCTCCCTCAGATGTGAGATTTTGTCAGAAACAGAGAGATTTTAGATATGATCTGGAGACAGATGTGGCAGAAGTGTAATAGAGGCTGGATGTGTGGTTGGAGAGGAAGTCAAAGACTATCCTCAGTTATAAGTCTCAATGCCAGAGAAAATAGTGGCACAGGTAGTGTGGAAGAGATCAAAAGTTTTTAAGGACACACAGGGGGTTTGTTTTTTTTGTTGGAGACAGGCTAAGGCCCAGGGTTGTGTGGATGAAATAAGGTAGGATGGTACCTTGCAGAGATGAATTTCTGAGCCATTTCCACTGAAGTGAGATTTGTTACACATTTGGCTGAAGGAAAAAGACTGTACTAAAGAGAGACATAAGGAAAGAACTATAAAAACAAAGAGAAACATGTCTTTGTGGTGGGGAAGATATCTGAAGCTGTCCAAGGATACATGAAGGGCATGATGAGAAAAACTCAGCAAAGAGTTTATTGAGAACAGTTCCGTGAGATTAAGGATGTCACAAACATCTCAGTATGGGATCAGTGGGGATGAGTTAAAGCAGAAGTTGATGCAGTAGTTTAATACTCTGAGACAAAATTTTGTCGTGCGGTAAGAACACAAACTTAGAGTTGGACACTGTCTTTAAGAGATGGGTCTATGGAGAGGAAGCATGCAAAGTCAACACAAAACTGGGGAAACGAAGGAGACAGCAAGTATGGCTGAGAAGGGGTGGTAAACAACATGAGTGGAAGAAATCCAGTGGTAGAAAAGAAGAAAGAATAAAGGAAACTACAAAAACAGAATTGCATTCTTCATTGCAAATTAGCCAAGGTTGTAGCCATCAGTTTCAGTCTCTAACAGAGTGAAAACTTCCATCTGTTGAAGTCCCTGGGATGGGGAAAGCCTACCTTTCCAAATCAATAGAACTTTCCTGATTGAGAAGATAGCAACACTGTTTTACATAAGTGAATTATTTCACTGTTGCCTTCACTGCTATCTTGAGTAAGAATTCCTGACGTTTTGTTCAGAAAGCAATTTGTTTTAGTAAGAAGATTCATGAAACAGGTTTTTTTCCTAAAGGAAAGAAAAAAACACAGCCAGTGTTAGAAGGAGCCCTCTCATTGAAAATGGACACGTATATTAAAAGCTAAAGCTGAGATGCTTCTAAAACCTCACATCTTCTAAAAATACATTGAAGACAATGTACACAAGGCACAAAATCAGAAATCCACAGATTTTTAATGATTGATTCAGATATTCAGAAAGGAAACACTATTTCACTGGCTGTCAGATGCAACTGAGAAGCACCACATTTTTAATACTGTGGCCCGCTGCCCAAGGTGTTAAGAGAGAAGAATAGCATATCCAACTGAAATTACAGGAAGGACTACAGGCAAAATGTAATGAGATGATCAGTGAATGCAAATGAACCCTCTCAGTTAAGAGTGTGATGGAATGACTTCTCTGAGTAGTACAAAAATTTCAGATAGGTTTTTAGGCCAATAGATAAGACCATATTGTTAATTTTAAAAGACAAATTACTTGAATAATTATCCTCCTCTTTAAATATTTTCTTAATTACTCTCAGCCATATCTTCAGTTTTAAAGCAGAAAGTTAAGTGTAAGACTGACAAGCTGGAACATGTTAAAACTTTGCAGGTATCCAGACCAGAGTTGCTGATAACTGGGCTTAATCTGTAGGACTGGTATGTAAGAAAACTCCCATTTACTTCCTAGATAGGAAAAATAGACTGAAGATTCAGACCTTACATATTAATTATTCACACCTTACAGTTTTGTACTGAAGAATCAATTAACTGAGGGTGTGCTTGTACGTGTAAATATACAGATAGCCAGGCAGACAAATAGAATTAAAATGCACTTTTTTTACTGGCCTAAGCAGAGGCCACTGTCAATGATCACCAGTAGGTTTGCTTTTGATCCTACAGCACCAATACCAGTTGTTAGCCGTCTTTGACAGTGGGCTGCAATGCACCAACGTGGCAGGGACTGGGGACAGGTGGCACTGAGCAGAACAGCTTTGCCACGCAGTGATACACTTGAGCTTTGACAGAAGACTAACCTGCTGTCAATCATCCTGTCTTTGCCAATCAAGTGCGCATCCTTCCAGAGGCGCCTGCAGTTGACACTGGCACCCCAAACACAGCGAAAGGTTAATGCAATGACATTTCAGAGATGACACATTGTCAAAGGCCCAGCAAAAATAGCAGAACTGGACTGTGTTTAGGGAAAACTAGTGTGTTTTACAGGACACTCACATGATGACGACATTCCCAGAGGGGATAGGTTGGGTCTAAGCACCCTTGAAAGACCTTGTTCAAGGAAATCAGGAGTTGGGAATGGATAACAGCATAATAAGGTCTGGCCAGGACCCTGAGGTTCTTTCCTTTCCCATCTGAGGAAAAACAAATGTCCTTTTGCCAGAGCTCTGGCTAAGCTTTGCCAGAGAAAAGTGCAGGAGCTAGAACGACAAAGCTTTTGGAATCTACAAAGCAAGCCCTCCATTTAATTACAGGGATTTGCAGGGCAGCTTATAACTATAAAACGTATAATAACTTATTTTTCTTCTTAGGTAAAGATGCGTGGCACTCCCACCCATTTTCAAAAGGGATAATTGACAATTAAAATAATTCTGGTAAGGCAAAAGCTGCATATTTAGAAAGTCATATTCCAGTAGGTATCCCTGCCCAAATAGATGCTATGTACATATTTTAGCATTCTATTTCAATTGCTCCCTCCCTATCCCCATAAATTTTCCATTTGTTTCCATTTTTCCTGTGGCTTGCTTGTGTTTTCATCTGTCTCATGTAGAAGGCCCCCTCTCCTGGCATCTTCTTCTAATCTCACCTCAATGAAATGCAATGCGAGCATTCATATTTGACTCGTTACTGTGAAGAGCAAGTGTGTTGGAAAGAAGGTCAAATTATTTTCTTTGTCCCTGACCATCAACAAAAGACCAGTTGGAGCAGGGAGTCTTTTCTATCATGACACTTCCCATTGACTACAACTAAACTCTGTTTACCTATTGCAGTTACAGATAAAGTAAGTATGTCTTATTTATTTGTTTGTTTGTTATTTCTGTGGTTGTTTGCTTGTTTGTTTATTGGAACTTGAATGCTGTTTGAAGACATAGTAAAAGGCATAAGCAATCATTGGGGCTAATGGTAAAAGAGGAAACTATTTCAGAAAAATTGGGGGGGGCGGGAATAGAAATCAAAATGTCCAGTGATAAAGGCAAGTAAATTTTTAAAAAAGGGCAAGGTTAGAAGGCAACTGTCTCTTCCCTTGAAACAGTGGCAAAGACTTGATGGCTGCTGTTATCTGGACCTGAGCTTCTTTTCCTTGGCATCTGTAGTAAAACTTTCAGTGACCTCAATAAGAGTTAGACTAGAGTCGATATAAGCTCTTAATGTTGTCTCCTGCAAGTGCCACAGACTGGCCTTGCATTATGCACTGATCATCAGCTACTTTATCCTATAAACTTACTTTTAAAAGTGCAGATATTAAGAAGTATCATTTCCATTCTAATGAGTGGTCTTGCTTTAAGAATTAGAGATAAGCCCAAGCCAGATATCCAGATACAAAAATTGCCCTTGAAATATAGGGTAATAGCTTGCTCTGACACCTTACAACATGCTCCATGGTCAAAGGAGACAAATAGTCGATCCCTGGGAAGGAATCCTTTCCTCTGGTCTTGGATAATTCTCATTCTAGGAGGTGTTTTGCCCTTTGGGGTTGCCTATCCCTCTGGACTGTGGAGGCAGTCTGGGCTACACATAGTCCAAACACCAAATGTGTAGGCACTAACATTCAGGTGAGTTAAATCTTAACCTGAACTGAACTTCCATATCCCATATTCATCACCTTCCACATATTAATCACTGTCCTGTAATATGATTTTTGCTTCTTCTGTCACAGAAACTTCTACAGGAGAAACTTCTGCCTCTTCCAACAGTCTTTTTTTCTTCCTCTTTGGGGCAATTTCAGAAAGAGAGATCATTTTCCAGCCAAGGATCTGTTGATTTAATTCCTTAATTAGACATGAAGACCTGGAAGTCAGACAGCACATCTAAAGCTGGGTGATGCGTGTTCATACCAGTGGGTTAGTTTAGACTGATGGCTGGTTTTGAGACGTGTGGAACAGTGTACCTTGACAACTGCAGGTGGTATAAGCATGCTTAAAGACCTACTGGTAGGAGAAGTGAGGAAACTCTTATTTCTCAGTCTTGCTTCAGGCCTGGGGCTGCAAGGCATTGACAGGGGCCTTGTGCTTACCTGTTTGTCTGGTGAAAATATTGATGTTGTAGGTGACAAGGAACTGTAGAGGCAGGTTGCAGTTGAGTTTTACTTTTAAGGATAATATAACACAAAAATATACAGCATCTAAAAAAGTAGATGTCTATCCTCAGAAAAAACAGAATGTTTCAGCTAAAATCAACCCAGCTGTCAGATCCAAGCAGGAGAGATCTAGTGGTATCCTTGGACCTTTTTAGATTGAAGAATTTGGAAATGATGCTGTAGTCTAAAGAATACATTGATTGCTCTCTCCTCGTGCTTGCTTATGGACTGAGAGATCTACACAATTAAATTACTGTTCCAAGGAGAAGGCTTTCAGAAGAGGATTCATAACCTTTATAGTCCATTAAAGTTGTACATAGTTTCAGTTTGAAGGCTGTACACTAGCACTAAATGTTTTCTCTCTGAATTACCAAATGTTTCTATAACTCAGCTCAAGATAAGGGAGGTGTTAAACCTTTTCTTCTTTTATGTTTGTCTTTGTCTACTCTGCAACAGTCATAAAATTTGGTAAAGGGCAGCTTGCCTATCCTTGTGCACAAAAAGATTTATGACTTACCATTTGTTTCTTGAAGAGAAATTGTTCTGGCTGCTGGACAGTTCTTCAAGGCAAGCAGAGGACATTTCTGAGCTTTGTGGGCTTAGCTAGCTGAACCTACAGGTCACAGATGCTCTTGTTTCAGCATTTCATTGTCATGAGAAAAGTGACAGAGTTAAAGGTCTAAGTCATTTGCTCTGTTCAAAGTGTTTCCACTTTGTGTTCCTGTTTGTGTTTTACTAAGCAGTGCATTTAAATTTGGAAGTAAGAATTCGTAATCTCAACTGTCACAAACTGGTTTTAGAAGAGCAAAAAAGCCCTTGTAGGACTATTCAGGCAAATAGTGATTTTTTGGTGAAAGCTGAAATCAACCAAATAAATAAGGAAAATGCAAGAAGAAGTTTATTACTGCTTTTCTCATTAATAGAAAAATCCAAAAGTTATAATGAAATTAAAGCTTTACATTCCCTTTAACAGGGCTCTTGCAGCCAGTTAGTCTTCTGTATCTGTTCTCAGATGTGCTTACACAGTCTGCATGTCTTCCAGACCTGCATTGCAAGCACCAGGATCATCTCTAAATGAAGGAGACATGATTGTGTGCGCCATGTAGAGTCAGTTTCCCCTGGGTCACTTATTCAGTACAGATATATTTATAATTATTAACCAGAAAAACTGTTACTGAAGGAATGTGTGCCTTATGTGTCAGGATTTTGGACTGTAAGCATCTCTTAAAGGGTTATGAAGCAGTTGTGTGCTGCCTAAGAAGACTCTTTGGACCTTACTAGGCCCTGAAGTTCTTGGAAGAATTCCTTGGTAATGGCTGAAAAACTGGGTACTTGTGCATGTTCAGTCTTCCAGGTGGTGGTCTATAGACAGACCCTTTACTGTGCCTTGTTTATGCCGTGTTTTGGTCTGCAGCATATCAGGAATCTTTTTGACTTAGCAATGAATTTTAACTTTGAGCCCCACTGCAAGGAAGTGAATGCAACTGCTTTTATTAATACAAATTGTGCAGTTGGACAAACGTAATGGCATGAAAATAGCATGCTGCTAACTTGCTTTTGAAAAGAAACTTGAAAGAGTCTGTATACAGTGTGACTGTTACATTGTACAAAATTTTCCTTTGAAGAGATGAAAAAATATTGTTATGCTTAGTATTTTCATCTGTCTATTAACCATTCCAAATATAGTCCTCGTTAAATATATGGGATGGCAAGCTTTTTACACAAGGAGCTTCTTTTAAAATTGCTCAGGCACATAAAAGGTTGCCTTATTCTACAGACTAGAAGTCAGCTAACTCAGAACATGCTTTTGCATTATTATTAATTAATATTATTTTTCCACAGCCTGTATAGCAATTATTTTCTGTGTATGCAAAGGAAATGTACACATAATAAAGACACTAACATAGAGGGATGTAGCATGCAAAGTGCACTACAAGGTCAAATCCAGCCCAAACTTCCTTTTTCCTTTTCATTAATATTTTTAGAAGGAGTCTTCAAACTTGTAGGTGGTGACTCAATGGGATTTGATATGAAGATGTGACACCTCATCTTAAATTCCTTAACCACATTTCTTAAGTTGACAGGAATGTCAAGAAGTGTGCCTGATAAGGCTTGCTGTCCTCTCCGAGCTGACTAATCATACATGAAGTCTTGGCAAGAGATAACCAGGTTACAGTAGAGCCAAAATGACATCACATCAACTCAATTTCATATCCTGTAGACACCAGTGCCTATCACCACTCCAGGTTGCTAACATCCTTGACACACAAATGGTATTTTCAGTCTCCGATGTCCCCCTTTTACCCTGTGTCTGTCACTCTGGGGTAAATCAGGAACAAATTTGTCACTAAATGTAAAGAACCATTAACTCACGGGCACTTTGTCATCTGAAGCATAATTTTCTGTGCACGGCTCGCCAATCCCTGAACTCTAGCTATTTGCATAACAGTTTGCTGTACGAATTTATGACGGAGCATAGTGCTGAACTTGTTAAAATTCCATGTGAATCTCAGCACAGAAAATGGACTGGTGCTTTAAATCTTGGAGAGTTGTTCACATCAATAATGAATTTCAAATAATTTATTCACTTCAAGTGTAAGTGGTTGGCATACAGTCCTTACAGCTGGTTTGTTGAGATAATTGATTTCCATATAGTTTAAAGACGGGGAAAAGAAACATATGACAACTACAGCAGGTTTCGAGGCAATTGTGAATGCCATATCAGTTTAATTATAGCTCCATCTTTAGCTGACATAGGTTCTGTCCTATTGGAATGAAAATATCCCAGCAACTTGAAATGTAACAGTGATGAATTTTTTATGTTCTTCTACCTACCTTGTATGCTCGCTTAGGGCACTGTTACAAGTACACTTCTAGGTTTTTTCAGTGGATAGTTAACATGACATGCAAGACTGGTCTGCATGACACAGATAACTCAAGGGAATAGCAACAAAGTAAATGAGATGCATTAGTATCCGGATGTGAACTGGGGGATATAAGTTCTCAGAACTTCTTGTTTAATTTATAGAATTGGTTTTTTTTTCCCTGTGCATAAGATTTCAAAATGGTAATCGTATTCAGGAAATAAGCTGTTCCCACTTCAGGTACTAATATCAATATGTAAAAGATAATCGTTAACCAGATGTACTACTCAGCAGTGCTTATTACATGTAAGCTAGCTAGCTGAAGTGATAAAAGAAGCTTTTACCTAAAATGTAGTTACATTGAGCATGGAGACACTGGGAAAACTGTGAGGTTTTTTGTTTTGGTGGGATTTTTTTATTGCATGAAATAAAGAGAAACAAAGAGTGTAATAAAAATTTGCTTTGCAGCTAACAACGCATGTATGAAACACCCCCTTTGCTGAGGTCCAATCTGGCCGCCCCTGCATGGACCATTTAAAAAGAGATGGGCTGCACCTCCATATTCTCACATAGAGGATGTGCAGAGGAGCAGAGAACCAGAACTGCTAGAAACCCCAAACTTCACTCCATTTTTGCCTTTCCACTAAAAATTGGTTCACATAAATTGTAAACAGAAGAGCTTTATTTCATTATTACTCCATTCATTCCTAAGTTTCACAGTGTAGTAAAAAAAGTAACAGACAGGGTGTCCAGTAAACTTTCCAGCAGTCAGGAATTCCCTTACTGTGTTGTTTCTGCTTCACCTGATGTAACTTCCCTGATTACAGTCAGGGTCCTATACTTAAGTTCCAGTGTTAAGTTGAAGCCATTCCTGTGGACTGAGGCCATAGTTTTGTTTCAGTTTAATAGAAAAGTTCTGAGTATATTTCAAATATTTTTCTGGCATCAGAGTATGCTGGAATAAATGAGAAAGGACCCTCATCTGAAATATATTATAAACTGTAGTGGTGAAATAAGGGTTTCAATGGTCTAGCTGGACATAGATGGCACAACATTCCCTGCCATTAACTTATTTTTTTACAGATATATACAAACTTTTCTTTTGACATTGCTCAAGAGCACAAAGTTCCCCTCCCAGCTGCCAAGATTTCTCTAGGAGTAACTGTTGAGGATCTGCAATTTGAGGCAAAATAGTAAGTTTAAAAAAAGCCTAAGTCTTCTGGTATTTGCTTCCAGCTCCAATTCCAGAATACAAGATTTCATTCAAAATGAAGCACAACAGTAAGATGCTGGAAAGGATCCTGCAGGTCACTGACAGTCACCACATAAATATTTTGGGATGCATAATCCCATAATAACTTTGCTCCTTGTTTGTGGCTCAGATATGTAGCTTTGATTCTGTAAGTGTGCACTATGAACACTTGTTCGTAATTTGGGGTTGGAGCTGGGACTGAGTCTTGTGTCAAGAAGTCCCCGTGAGGAGTCACATCAAAATCATCTTAGCTGTCTTAATTTAAAGACAGTAAAGACAGTCCTGGGATGATGACCAAGAGCTCTGGGGACTTAAAAAGCCTTGTTAGCACACAGATGCATTAACACTGGAAAGAGTTGAGATGAGTAAAGGACCTAAAATAGGAGCTCTATGCAGAAGCAGCACTCTCTAGCATCTGTTTTTAAATACAATGGAAAATTTTGATTGCATAAGGAATGCTGGTGGTTGATTTGGTTTGCAAGTGGTTCCTGAAATGTATCAAGAGGTGGAAGTGAACTGGAAATTATAATAGAGAAATCACCAGTCGAAGTACCATCAAGACTTCCTACAGGAGGAAAAAGTTGCAAAAATACCTTTTCACTGTTAAATATAGGCTCAGGTCTTGTTGATATGCCTGAAGTGGCTTGTTATGGGCAAGCAGGAATTCTGCCAATAGAGATAAGGTAGCCAAGTGTGAAATCTGCTATAAATAAAGGACGTGTTCTGCAAAAGCACTGTGCCATGGGATTTAACCTTCTGCAACTCTGAATCTAGTCAGGTGAGCGGCGCACACTAGTGAATAGATGCCAACAATTTTTTGTGTGTTTCACACTTTCATTATACATTTCAGGTTGCCTTATTGCCTCCCAAACTGGTGAGTTAACTTGAATACTAAATAGATAGTGGGGAGTGACCCTTTTCTTTCTAGTCATTGACAGTAATTTGCAATACCCTGCTTCCTCCCCTCAGCCTCCACAGGGAAAGAAGGGAAGAGCTGGAGAATAGAATCTCTCAATCTCCAGTGAAGGATGCTTGCAAAACTATCTTTGACTTCAGAGGGGACTTGGCCTGTCCAAACATCTAATAACTTTATTAGCTTTTAGGACAAATGTTTGTTAGGTCTCAGACGATCTGATTTACTTGCCATCCTCAGCCACTGAACAGCCATATTCTGTTTCAAAGGAAAAGGCTTAAGATCCCAGAGCTATGTAATGTTTTCAAATATCATAAAACAACATTTCCTGTGTGCCATTTTTGTGTAAAAATTGTTCCTATATCTAAGAAGAAACAGACTATTAACTCTGTATTTTAAAGTCTATATAGAATATGAGGAATTACACATCGATTTTCCACAACTTCTAAGATGTGACATAAAGTGAGCCATCAACAGGACTTTGTCCCTCTTGGAGTTAGTGAAAAAAGCCCTTGAATGGTTTGAATTAGACTGCAGACTTCCAACTCTTATTTGTGGTGATGAAAAGTATTTCTTGATATCCCAGACCTGCAGCTACATGGTAGAATGTGTCTTTTCAGCTTTTAGAATGTGCTATGTACTGTGGCAAGTTGTTAGTCACGCAACAGGGTTAATCTTTTGGAAAGTCTTTGGATAGTTATCTTTTGGATAACTATATCTGCAATTACGAAAACTGCATTCAGTAAAGAACACAACTTGGGCACATTTGTTGCTTTCCTTGCTGAAGGCTACCCTAGTGGTATATGTCTTGAGAAGTTCTGCAATAGCAGCAGAGCTGCTGGCAACAACAGTGACAAAGTCTGCAGGGCTAGGTGGAAAAGCATGGATGTTGGTGGGAGAATAACCTTTTGGATACTCAAACCACACCCTGCATTGCCCCTACCTTTGGCTGAGACTTTTTTACTTTCATGTCTAACCTGAGCACTTGATTCAGACCCGTTGTCGCAGCCACTTACCATCTTTCATTCAAGTGTTTCTATATACAAATGGATGTCATCTGCTGGCTCAAAATCTTAATATTTTCTTTCAGTTTCTGGCCAAGAAGTGGTGTCTGACTTTTCTAAGTTGCTGAGAGAGTAGGCATGATTGAATTGGTGTGTTGCAGAAAGGATGTCAAGACAAATTTATATGAATGGGTATTTATTAGCAGGCTCCACAGTTTATGGCACATTTCAACAATGACAAAGAAAAAAAAAGAAGAGTGGGGGAAGGATGGGTGCAGAGAGAAAACTCTCCCCAGTGGCAAGCTGGAAGGAGAAGCTATGGTTGGCATCCTGAGACAAACAGCTTCCTCAGGCACTCTATCCAGGGCAGTAGGCAGTTCCAACACTTTTCCTACAGCACCTACATTGTTTTGTTCAGGACTCACTCAAACTCCCTACTGATTGTTCCCATTTCCAGTGCAAGCCTTGAGCAGGAGGAGGTGCTGTGTGGCTGGTCAGTTGGTGAGCTCTGTGCAGGCGTATATTTGAGTCCCTTGGTTTGAACCAACAGCTATAACCAAAGGAAAGACAGCGGAAAAAGAGTTGGTGATTCTTGCTCTGGTGACAGTCACTTCCACTGGAATGTGCCATGCCACTCAAACACTATTTGAGTATGCAAGCAATATCCCACCTACCTCCAGGAAGACCCAGTGGTCTCAGGAGATCCTGGTGCCACTGCACAACTTCCATGATGCCAAGAGCATCATTCGTCCCTTCCATTGCCATGCAGCAGAAGACAAGGAATGCTGTGTGTCCCTTCATGATATAAACCATCCAACCTTTCAAACTGAGCAGGACACACCAGTCACTACCCATAGGGAGGACAGGCTGCTGTAGGGAGTTTTGTTCGCCTAAAAGGCACTTGGAGGTAGGCAGAAAACTCTTGCTTGTGACCATTTGAACAGCTGTAAGTACTGTTAAAAAATAACAGTAAATTTATCAACAAATGCATTGGTACTCCTGAAGTATTCAACTAGCTGGTGTGAAAAATACATTAATAAATCCTACACATTATTCAATTGGCTGTTGCCTGATGTTTTAGATTACAGAACAAAAATGGAAAGCCATGTCTCACATTAAACATTTACCTCCTTTTGCCTAAAACTTCTCCACACCAGAGTGTGAAATGCTGTTTATAGAGTAGGGGACGCAGTGCTACTGCTTCTATGCTAAACTATTTTTGTTTAGATCATACTGTACACATACTGATATTTGTGGCTATGTAAAGAGCCTCAAGATGTAAAAGAGTAGTATCATATTTAAATAGAAACTGGATAGCAAGTTTTAGTGGTTTACATTACAGAAATTCCTGGAAATAAAATAAAGAATTATTAAATAAGTGCGTTTCACTTATCCATATCCTGCTATAACCATTTCACAACTAGTCTGTTAGCATAGAACCAGTAGTAATGCTGGAAAGGATAACGTAAGGAAGCAGGCATGTAATCTCAGTATTTCCTCTTTTCATATGAAATTCTGCTTACATAGACAATCACACATACAAAAAAATGCACATTATACTTGTCTTCTCCTTCCTAATGCATCACACATAGCAATATCAAAAATGGTTTTTATCCATACATTTCATTTGACAAAAAATAAACATCTGAGTGCCTGTGAGCAAAAAAAGAAACTAACATAGACCTTTTCACTTTTACTCTTGAATCTCCTTTACTTCCAACACTTTATGTTAGTAGTCACACATGATCTTTGTCTGGACTCTGCTGTTGCTTTGTGCCAGCTGCAGAGCTGCATTGGTGCAATCTGCATGGAAGTGCACCTATGCAAGGTGCAACCTGCTTGCCCCAGGTGACTGTGAGTATCAGAACTATGATGGAGGGTTAGAGACACTGTGGCCTTTCTCCAAATAATTTCTAACTTTAAAAATTTTGGTTGATTAAACTTGTGTCTGCTATCACCTGTTTAAGTGAAACAAACCAACCAACCAAAAACCACCCAAAAGAACCCAAACAAAGAAAAAACATGCAGAAGTGCTGCTTTTGTATCTATGCATGAGCAGGAGGCCTTGATTTATTTGATGTTTGTTTGCATAACCCTAAATAATGTTATTTATACAGATTATTTATTATTCATAGACCTCTGCAAACACTGGCCACACACACCATCAATATGTTTGCACTTCTGCATCTGAGTGATGGATTCTGACCAGCCTTTCAGAAACATTTCATAGTCACTTCATTCTAGAAACAGCATCTTGCTGTTTAAGGAATAAATTTGAGATCTTGACCCCATATCCAGTCATTCCTTTGTATTAACTGAGCTCTGAGTAATCATTAGAAATTTTAATTTCCACATAAGCTTACAGCTTGTAACAATGAATATTGTGCAGACTTAACTTCTCACAACTGGACCTGTGACACTTGTATTAGGTGTACAAACCTAAAAACATATATAAAGTAATAAATGTTTCATCATCTTCTTTTAAATTTTTCTGACCATAAAATATCAATATCTTGCAGTAGTTCTCAATTAGGATGAAATACATTTCACTTATCAATGAATATTCTGTTTTGCTGTTTTGTTTATAATGAAAAGAAAGCAGCAGCTAGGCATAGGAAGATTTATTTTCATTTTTATCCTTCACTTGCAAGAAATTATTCTCCAATTACTTATTACGTGTGGAATAATACTGAAATTAAAATGAGAAACCCAGTCAATATTGCATGCATCAGAAATGATGAAAATCTTCACTTACTGAGAACTGTGAACTGTTTATTGGTTTTTAGACATAGAATCCTCCAGGGAGTGCTACAAATCCACACAAACTCACTGCACCTTCGATGTTGCATTTGGAGTGTTGATTTAGATGAAATATGTGTAAAAACTCCTGTCGGCAGACAGCTCTCTAGTGACTATACATCTGCAAAGGCTCAAGAACATAAATTATTGCAGCATGAGTCTGGAATAAATTATGCTCACCTCACAAATTCTGGATCTGCTTGGCCCACAGTAACAAAGGAAAAACTGTTGTGTTCTAGAGTTAAGGAACAAGAGTTTATTTAATCATCCTCTGTGTGTAATTTTAGACTGATTTTTTTTCTAAGTATCAGAATGTTAATGAAATCAGCAAAGGAAAGAGGACTGGTGAAAGTAGGACATGAAGTGATGTGAGACTGGTACAACCAGTTCCCTGAGCTACCTCAGAGCTGAAGGTAAAGAAGCTGCCTTCTCTTCAGGAAAAAATGAATCAAGCTTTTTACCCCACAGCATCCTACTCAGCTCAGATCCCTTAGAGCTACTCTATATCCCCTGCAAAGATAAAAGCACTTCTCTTCTGGTTTGATAAACTATCAAAAAGATCATTCAGATTGGAACAAAACAACAAAACAACAAAAAACTTTTCCCATTATTCTGTCTCCAGAAAACCAAAGTAACTACATGGTGGTTCATCACTTGCTACTATTATAGACCCAGATTTTGCATTCAAGAGGTGTTTCAGGATTTGCCTTCCATGAATTTACTGAGTCTTTACTGAGTTTACTTGTCTTTAAGGCTTTGCAACAACTTGAGGACATGAATGAGTCTCACACTTCAGCTACCTAATCTGTGAAAAAAAGCTCTCTTTCATTTGGTTTGTTCCCCAATAATGTCTTGTGTCCCACTTGTTCCTGCGTTGTGATAAATAGCCAAGAATGTTTCGTAGTTACCTTCTCTGTGTGTCCTGAAGAAATAACACTCTACGTTAACCCTGTCACTTCTTGTCCACACAGAAGTCTTCTGCTCTTTAAGACATCCTCATTCAGAAGCTATTCAAAGCAACTGACCACCCTCTCTGTCTTTCAGTGTATTTTTCCAGGTTTACCCATATTGTTTTTGAGATGAAGTGACTGTACACCACAGGCTATATATCAGCAGAATAATTTCTGATCTGTTCTCCAGTATTTTCCTAATGTTCTTAATTGGGTTTGCTGCTGCTGAACACAGGGCTGATGTATTTATCAGGCTCTCCAAGATGTCCTTCCTGAGATGAAATTGTTAATTTAGTGATCGTGGCCATGTAGATGTGTTTGCTTTTCCTACATGCATTGTCATTATTGAAACAGAATGTATTGACTATTATTTTATTACCCAGACACTCATAGAATAATAGAACCTCAGAATCATTTAGATTGGAAAAGATCTTTAAGATCATCAAGTTCAACCATTAACCCAGCACTGCCAAGTCCACCATTAAACCATGTCCCCAAGTGCCACATCTAAAGTCATCTAAATACCTCCAGGGATGGTGACTCAACCACTTCCTTGAGGCAGCCTGTTCCACTGCTTCACAACCCTTTCCATGAGGAAATTTTTCCTAATATGCAATCGAAACCTCCTCATGTGCAACATTTCCTCCTGACCTATCCCTTGCTACTTGGGAAAAGGGACTGACCCCCACATGGATATGACCTCCTTTCAGGTAGTTGTAGAGAGTGATAAGATCCCCTCTTGCGCCTCCTTTTCTCCAGGCTAAACACCCCCAGTTCCCTCAGCCACTTCTCATCAGACTTGTGCTCCAGACCCTTCCTCAGCTTCCTTGCCCTTGTCTGGACATGCTCCAGCACATCAATGTCTATTAAGAAGTGTATATCAAGAGGGTTTTTTCTTTAATTCTTCTGATAAGTTTTAGTTTTTCTATCTTGAGTAATTCTCTTCTCTGGAGTAAGCAGAGTTGGACTCACACTTTCTGTGAAATCAGGCTGCCATATGTATGGGGCTGGTTTACAGACGCTACACTGCTATTCCCAGCAGATTTAGGGAATAGGAAATATGCCACTTCCCCTCTTGGGCTGTTTGACCAGGTGACTTGGATGCTGTGATAAGAGGGGAAGATCTGCCCCAACTGGTTGAGGTGCATCAAGCTGAAACCCGCTCCTCTTGGATTCATCTGCCTCTCCTGTGAATTGCGTGCAAGGGGCGAGTACCTCTAGGAGGAACACTGCAAAAGCTCAGGAATCTGTGTCTTTCCTAGTATTTGGCAACTAAGGGAGAACGGAGCTGCCAGCAGATATAGAGAAGAATGAACAAAGCCGGGCACCAGGCAGGAAGTTGATTAACTCACCTGGGCTTGCTGCAGGTGCCTGTAGAGGCAGCAACAAAACACAGGACACCAAGCATTGTAGCCAGCAGCCTGGAGAGCTGTGCTGAACTTTCCTCTTTAGTCCCATGGCTCCTTCAGAGGGGTAGCAACCACAGTACTTAGGTATCTTAGCATGAGCATAGCAGAGACAGAGCAGCCATCCTATCTCCTGCCTGTCACCCATGACATGGAGCAACAGAACTGGGATGCCACAGTGGAATTTCTTTACAACAGGATGGAACCTTCCCACATGATGGGACTACTTTCCTCATACCTCAGGCTTAGATTCTCTTAACTGCCCTTTTTTATGCCAGCAATTCTTCTTCTTCCTCATATATCCAACATCCTTGTTTTATCCAGTCATCACCAGGGAGCTCTGTGGGATTCAAGATTCTCAGTATATGGAAAATTCTGTGAGATGGGAATATCTGGCAATGGGTAAGAAAGTGGAAAAGATAATTTCTGTGATGTAGCTTGTTACCTTTACCATTCTCAAAGCCATTTGTCAAGCACTAAGTCAAATAACAGTCCATCTCTACTGGACTCTGGTCTTACACTCACAAATACCTTACTCCTTCAATGGCACTCAGACTAGCAGGGACGTCTTGTACAGTCACATATTCTTCCCACCAAATAAATACTGTCCATGAGAAAGAGTGATGGACTGAACCTCTTTGGCACAGAGAGGCAATCTGAGGACGGCACGGGGGAGTGAAGGTGCCACAATCAAGCATTTCAGTGAAATAACCGAGTGAGTCAGCTGTTATGTGCTAGAAGTGGTAATGGCCGTAATGACCACACCTTGTGGCCACTGCTCTGCTTTTGCCAAGGGTTGTTTTCTATTGGGTAACCTCCTCTTCAGTGTAGGCAGAACACTTCTGCTGCTCTATTGCTTTTGGACACAGGTTCTTCGTGCCAAATAACATTATATTTTTGTTGAAGGTTGTTCATGGTTGTGGTTTCTTCAATGCGTCTCTAACTATTTTGCCAAAGCCACCCATCCTTTGCCATCTGTCAGGTGGCAAGAAGAAAGAATGTGGCTTCCACTATGCTGAAGGACAGGAGAACATGTGATGAGATGAGACAAATTCACATCATCACCTCAACAACAGCTTCTTTTATGTGATAGGTTACGAATCATAATGGACTATTACATCTATAGTGTAGAAACTAGAGAGATAAAACCCCACAGACTAAGAAACTGCAGCAGTGTTATGAAGCAAAAGATGCTAAAGCCCTTTCTGGTCTAATGTATCAGTGACCACAGTAATACAGTTTTTGTAGTGATTCTTTTTAACCAGTAAGCTGAGTCCTTATGGACAATGCCCACTGTTTATACTTCTCATAAGAACAAAGATGTTTTATCTTTTATCTAAGCTGTTTCCACATTTCCATATGCTTCCAGTTATTTATCTTAATTGTGGAAACAAAAACAAATACACTACATGTAAAGAAATGGCTTGACCTTCCTTCCATAGGCCACATCCTATATCTTTGTGTGCTCCAAAGCTACCTTGCACTCTGATTAACTCGACTAAGAGCTGTGTTTGTGTATATTCTCACGCAAAATGTATATACAACCTGCCCTCACATGGCTCCACAGGGCTGAACTGAAATCCCAGAACTTCAGCTGTGGTATTAATCATGTATTCATGATGGAATGTTGGTTGCAAGAAAATATATAAGAGTCCATAGAAACTTTTCTTTAAAGTATGCAATCCCTAAATGTTTGGGTTCACATTATAGTCCTTTAGCTAGGATTTATTAGACTATTTCATATTTGCCTTTCTGTTTATTTTGTAAAAGTATACTTGTCTAGCACACATTTTTATGCCAGCCTTGCTTTGCATTTTTACAGTCTGCTAATTAGACCATTTTAACTAATTTGTTTGCATTTTGTATGAGCAAGTTGGGCTTTTGGATTGACTAACGTAATTGCAGCCAGTTTCTGCCAAATACAAATTACTCTTTCTAGTGTGAGCTAGAGAGAAAAGTAAATATTTAATAGCCATCAATACCCTTGCAGCATTCTAGAGTGTGCTTTTTTCCTATGGAAAGTTTAAATAATTTCTTCAGTGCTTGATTGCACTTTAATGCTAAATTATTTTTTAATCTTTTTTGAAATAATAATGAATTAGACATTTTAGCATGTCCGCAAGGGTTTTATTTCTGTGCACTTTGCAGTTTTAAATTCCAAGCTTTAAGATCTGGTACTTTCATGCTTGAAGTTTATTTGCTCAGGTTTTTATGTACTCAGTACCATCTCCCGAAAACATTTTACTGGAATGTACTTGGATTTTAATGTTTCTAAGGGGAAGAAGTCAAGTCTTACAGCAAAGTTAAATTGTGGGAGTTTTGCTTGCTTTCTCTCTTTCTTTTTTTTTTTTCCCCAAAGGAGCATAGCAGAAGACAGGAACTGGTTACCAAACATCAGCTTTAATTGTATCTGTATCTTGAACTGCAAGTCTTACGTTCTTCTTCTCTGCACAAGTGTACACAAAGGCATAAGAGGCCCAGAGCCTTAAGCAGGTTAAAGCTGCTCAATTTCCAGCCTTAATATTCCTGGGGTGCTTGCTATGATAAAGATTGAGAAGAGCACCTGCTCGCCAGGGCAGGGCAACCCCCTTCCTTTTCCTCTTCTTCATGTCTCACTCCCTCTGTGACTTATGCAGAGAATAGGGGTATGTCTGCCCCACCCAAGGGGCTGCCTCTGAAATGTTACACACAGACCACATTTCTCAGTTCAGGGACATCATAAAAGTCCAAGAGGTGTAGCTCTCTGACAAAATTTGGTGATGGTGCTCCACATAGAGCTGTGCTCTCTGGTGTGGTAGCTGTGCATTTCTCCTAGGGTGTGAGTGCTTCGGTCTCTACTTTCTTTTCCCACATGAAGCTTTCAAATGAATGAGTCCCACAGGTCTTAGTCAATAACCTAAGGAGTGGGGCAGCTGTTGTTCTCTGCCACTCACTGCATGTGGGAATGATCCGTGGAAAGCAGGAGGGTTTGAGCAGGAGTGGTGGGTACGGGTTAGTTGGTACCTGGGTTATCTTAGTGCATTTCTAACCTTGCCTTGCGTCTTGTGCAGCTGGTACCAGTCCCAGGATGCTGTGGGAAGCAGAACCTGCCTTTGTCCATCTTACTGTTTAGTCTGATGAAGCTAAAATGATTAACAACCAACAGTGAGATCCGGCAATAATGAGAGAGAAATCAAAACACCTTTTAGCCAAGTCCTTGACATGTCAGTACTCATTTTATTTTGAGGTAGGGTGTTAACACCATGTCATGCAACATCCATAATTATTAATTAAGACAGTGAATATATAATCACTACCAAATGACAACAGAAGTCCATGTCATCAGCAGGTTATAGAACCAGGTTCTGGATTTCATAACCACAACAACCAAATTCCTTCTCCCTGTTTCATTCCTGGTACAGTCAATGTGTCACAGAGCATGAAGCAACAGGTTTTTGATGGATGCTCCATCACTGTCTTCACAATCCTCTCATCATGTGCTAAGAACAGGTGCATTGCAAAAAGCAATTACCTTTTTTTGTTTCTGGTATTTGCCTGGCCTAGATGGATGGGCAGGTGATTTGATCAGTGATTTAATCCTGCTGTTCTGAGAGTGTTACTGTCAACAGTCAGTCTTACTTGCCCTCCTTTAAGTAAGGGTAAGTTTAATTGTGACATTTTGTTAGTAAACCCAAAGCTGCCATTCTTGGATATCTGGACGTCCCATAAATATGAGTGGCAAATTTAAGCATAACTCTGTAGTAGGAATTGTCTACCTGGATTAAATTTTTTTAACATAATACTACACTTAATACTAAAATTTGATACTGAGAAGCTGTAATTAATTTAACTATATTTAATATAAGTAGATTTAATACTAAATTTCTGGTGTATATTTTCCACTATGGACATGGTTGCTCTTTGGGAGCAATACTCTGTGGTCCTTATATACTGAATTTCTTGAGTAAGTGTGTTTTCATCAAAGACACATAGAAAGTACCTGTCTGTGTATACTTATATTTTCTATTTTGGTACCAGTATTTTGGAAATGAATAGGACAGGTTATTGAATGGATTTGCTTATATAGTTTTCTATGTGTGTGTATCTGAAGACATATTGAGGAGCTGTGTGGTTTTGGTACCCCTGAGAGGAGATAAAAAGATGGAGGCTTTGAAGATGTTGGTACCATCAGGCAAGAGGTCTGTCTAAAATAATTGCACAGATAATCTTTAGAAAAGAGAAGGAAATCAGGTTATTTTCTCACTTCTGACTATTCTACATCTTATCCATGCCTATGTTCCCTTGCTACTAATAGGATTACTCACACAAGGAACACAATAGAACTTTAGCCTTGAGCAGTTGGCCTCCACACTGATATACGAGTGAGCATGTCAGCTGGTCCTTGCTGTGATGCACAGAACAAACTAACCAAGAACTGGACTGGCTCTGTTAGATGTCATAGATAATTGAAATTTATTTTAATCGTTTCTGTCACAGGAAAGTATTTTCTAAGTGTGTTATGTCAAAACATCCCAAGAAGTGACATGTAATCCAAGGCACACGTTTTATTCTTGGTTACATTTGCAAATTCAATCTCAGTCCTTTCAAGGCATTTTGAATTTAAAGTAATATTGTTAAATGCTTGTGTTCTTGATACTTAACTAAAGCAGTGACACAGGAATATTCAGTAAAGGACTTCAGTACAATAATTCATTTATTCACTGAATACCTTGTCTTAACAACTGACAACTTTTACAGATCTGATCCCTCTCCAGAGATTTAGTCATTCTCCAACATGCAACAGCAAGAGATGAGGAGATGATAAAAAAATTTATAGTACTTTTCATATTCAAATAAATATCCAGCATAAAATACAGGTGCTTTTCACCAGCTACATCACAAGACCTTTCAGTGTTTGCTCTCTGCTTATCAACTCTCTATTTATTTAAAAGCTGATGACACTCAATGTCTCTCCCATGTCAGGTCCTGGTAAAACTTTACAGGGAAACAAATCCCATACATTTAGCTTTCTAAACCTACAATGGTGTTTCTCACACTGACTCAGCCTGAATGCCTCTGTTGTGCTAGGTTGTCTCAGCAATTTTCAGCATTTCATATTTCAATGCAAAATAACTTGCTTGAAATTTTGTCAATTTCTAAGCCCAGTGTTTATACACTTGAAGAGTAGCTTGAATGTAAGGGGCAGTGCATCAGTTCCTCTGTATTACTGGAACAATACAGCAGGAAGATTCTTGATCCAAATGATGGACACAGAATATGGTATAGCAGTTATTTCTTAAACATATACATCCTCTCATAAATTTCTGTTCTGCCCATGACATTTTTCCACTAAAGATAGATGTACTTCGAAGAAAAATTTCCATGTGAATGGCAAGACATTTCGCAATTGTTGTGTGAATGAAAAGGGGAAATGACAATCACCAATTTTAGACTATCTTATTTATATCAAGCAGTAGATGTTTCTAGTGTTAATTAAACTCTGTTTAGATTATGAGAACAGTGAGATCTTGTCCAAGATAAATTCACGGTTCATTTTATGTCATTTGTACCTGTAGTTTGGATTTAATAGACCAAAATGAAGATATGTATGGGGAAGGTATGTGAGAAAAAAGTGCATGCAGAGCAGTGATGTGAATAGTGTGAAAGAAAGAAAAGCTGAAGAAGAAAAAATAATGGCCACTATATGTTGTACAAGTTTCTACCCACCTGAGATGGAAAGAGGTGTTAACAAAGCTGGTTCTCATAGGGTTCTACAATAATACAGGAATTCTGCGAAATTTAATGTCTTGATCAACACATGGGTTTGCACCTCCAATGGTACAGATCTGTGCTTGTCCATCACTTAAATAATGCACTTCGACATAAAGCATTTCTTGTGTTGCTGCTAACTATAAAATTTTGTTTACAAAGATAAGCATCACTTTAAATGGTGATAAAGACATAACAAACAGAAGCAAAACTTCTGAATTTCTAACCCATTCTATGATGTATGTAAGGTACACTTAAAAACCAGGAATGCCAGTTATGTTTGCAAGTGGCTTCAGATTAACAAGGGCAAATATAATCCAAAGTACTGCTTAAAGGTCAGTGAAAGGTTTAAAGGTTAAACCCTGCTCCTTTTTTTTTCACTTTGGACTCCAAGGGTTTCAAAAACAAAGGCCATTTCTACTTGCAGCTACACTAGTGTGAATTTAATATTCACAAGTGCTTGGTCTTAGTTGAGTTGGTGTGGATTTACAGCACAAGGACTCCCAGCTCTGGCCCTATACTGCTGCTTTGCTGCTTGGTTGAAAGAACGTGTTTTGTTCAGCTGCCGCTTTCCCCTAAAAGAAAAATAGATGTATCTGTATCTACATCTAACTATTTCCATGAAAATTTGTCCATGGATCTTTCAGAGCAGAGAAGCTACGCAACATACTCTGAATACACTGTAGAGGTTGAAAATAAGTATATTGGGAAAGCTGAATTTCCATGTTAAATAATCTTTTTTGATACTCATTATCTAGAAGCAAGAATAACATACTTCCATCAGTAGTTATACAGCATTTTTAAATGTGTTGGAAATGCTGGATTGTATTTTACTGTTTATTTACAATAAAATCATCATATCCTTAATTCTGTAATAACCTAACATTAGCTATACTGCTGAAAAGAAGAATGTCTTACCTCAGTTGAGGTTTCCAACTAAGATAATCTCAGGAAATACATGACAACACTGTGATCCTGGGGCAACTTTATGTTTTCTACTTGTTTTTCGACTATTAGAAGTAATAAAACCAAACTATTTAGCAAAATCTTTAAAAACCATCAGCCAATATACAAGAATATTTACATATTTTCTTCCTGGAGAAGTACTTCAAGTCTCCCCCTTTGTCTCCATGCTTCCTACATTCCCTGAGGACAGAAAATCTTCCAGGGCCTGGAAGGTTCAGGGTCACTCCAGAAACAAATTACAAACATGATACACCTGAGCTCAGGGGTACTGCCTTCACCTGCTCCCTGCCAGCCACGCTACCCACTAAAAGTCCATCCACAAATGTTCTGTCCTGGCTGGGTCCATAAGCAGTGACCACTGGAGAAAGTTGCTTAAAGAAAATGTAGAGTTTAGTGATAAATATATAGAAAGATTACAAACCATATTCTACAAATTCCCTTTGGGCATCTTCCCACTGTGTTATCCAGAGAGGTACCTGGGTTAACAGCAGCAAGGAGCCTCATAGGATCCATTAACTCCTTCTCAGTCTTACAGGCTCTTTGCACTTCCCTGTTCTGCTCCTGTGCCTTCAAGATCATTCTTCCTCGGCTCCTTCCATTTTATATCCCACTTCTGTGTTGTCTCTTCAAGTGTCCCCTCAGAATTTCCACTGCTCCCCAAAGCTCCCGTTCCCGTTCATACCACGCTATGCTGCCACTTTCCCATGCCTACACAACACCAGTCCATGGGCAGTTCTCACCTCAAGATTCTCTGCTTGGTTTCTAAACCAGATAGCACTATGGAGAGGCTTTTTATCAATTAATATTTTTTAAGCTTTTTTTTCCCTCTTTTGAAACTCTCTGAGGGAACTAGACAAGCTTTAAGGCATTGTCTCACGCAGAAGGAAAGATGAAATTTTGCATGAGAGACAAAAAAGAGAAATAGCAGTCTTTTTATAGTACATCCAAGAATACAGCACGGTTTTGGAAATTGCAGCTGGTTTTGGGACCCACCTTACAACTCATGGCTTGAAAATCTGCAAGATGTTTCCTTCCCTTGATCACATACCTGTGAAAGCACTTCCAGCAAGAAGTGTTGCCAATGTGACCTTGTGGGTTTTTTCCCTTTTCAGCCATTGTAAGCAGTCATACAAATAAATTCAATTGCTTGGATATGGATAGAAAATGGATCCACAAGAATGACAATTTGGGCAACGTATATTCATTTCAAAAGTCAAGGAAATATTGATGGAAAACACTTCTGCATTTTCCACTGGAATTACTGAATATATTTGATTAAACATAAACTTCACTTTGCTATTGAAGTTCACCAAGCATGTTTGGAATAACAATTATTCTATTAACATACTGACATGATCTAGTCAAACAAAATTAAATGTGTTTTGGGGTAATAAGATGTAAAGCCTTGTTTAAGTATTGCTGCTTTTTTAAAACAATGGAGAGACAGATATCTGCAGAATCGAAACAATATTCCCACAAAAACTGTAAATTAAAATCATTAACCTCAGCCTTGACATAAGCATCTTTTTCCTCAGGGGCATGGACCAGCTGTCCTCAAAGAGAAATTTTAGTTTCAGAAAGCTCCTAGGAAAAATAAACAAAATACAATGGTATGCTATTTATAATATACAACAAGTTGTCTCTAATTCTCTTCCTACTCAGTGTAAGGCCAGAAGAAAAAACTAAATTGCTTTAAAACTAAAAACTCTCATAGTCTTAGAGACTTAGGGAAGCATCAGAAAAAGTTTAATTTTAAGTAAGGCAGCACATTCTAACCATGACATTGGCTTTACAACCTGTACAGCCTCAGATGCACTGTCTCATGCCAGGTTTTCCAAACTGTGAAATTCGAATGATATTTCTTACCTTGTTCAGAGCAGCTGACAGACTGTAGTTGGAACAATATTCCGTTTTCTTTGTCCCCCTGCCTGCTCTGGTGCAATAAGGTCTGGCTTTTAAGCATTTTACTGTGACATCCTTGTTATCTGTTACCTGGAAGTTTTTGATGGTGCTGTATATATGTACACGATGCCTTGTAAAAAGTAAGGTTCAAAACTGCTGAACTTGTGCACCCAAGCGTAAACCTACATGCAAGAATAATCTAGTTAATGAAAAGATGACTGGGGAAAGCAAGGTCTGTCTGTAAGCTCAGGATGTGAGAGGTAGCATGGGCTGTGGCTGGCACTAAGACCTAAAACTGCCACTGACCCATTGCATGATTCTGAGGAAGCCATTTCACCTTTCTATTGTGCTTCTCTTCTCAGCCTTCATCTTTCCAACCTGCCAGTCCTTCACAGCGAGATCTGTCTCTTATGATATGTGTCTCACAGCAGGAGCTCAGCTGGGGCTTCCAAATTAGAGATGATTGGGAATTTTGCAATGAAATGGATTTTCATTAGAAAGTGCAGCTCAGTTTCAGCACAGTTCTGCAGCACAGTTGTGGGGATGCTCACCCAATATATGAGGAAGCAAATTCAGATAATGTCTCTGAAGAATGCTTTGTTATAGGAAGTAGATCAGCTCCAGGAGGAACTGTGGAGTGCGCCTCGCCCCAGGATAACTATCAGGCTGTGGGTGAATTGACACAGTCATCTGCAGTTAGAGAGACAGCAGGTCAGGAATTTGAGCCTGAGTATGCATGGGGAGATCACATGTTCTTTTGGTGCGGGCTGTGTTTGTTTGTTTGCATAAAAACAAACCTTCTAAAAGCACTTATGTTTGCTGCAAGAGAAAAACTGGAGCATCAGTGGAATGCTGGGAAGATTCATGGGTAGATTTTTTCGGCATTGGTTCTGCTCTGAACCCTGCCTGCTGTTGCCAGTGAGATCAGATGTATTTTAACTTGTAAAATACTTACAGTCTAAAGGAGAAACAGCTTCAGAATAAATCATGATCAAATATTTGAGGAGCCTTAATGACAAAGAGAAGGAGAATTTATTTTTAAAAGAATTCCAAAGAGAAATATGAAGGCCTTCTGGTAATTAGAAAAAAACAAGTTGTCTCCAGCATGAGGAAGAAGACCACAGTAAGCAGGTGTGGGCAAAGAGAATAATCAGATCAATAAACCAAAGGGAATAGTAAAAAAATCAGTAAAGAAAAGAGGAAATTAAAGCACAGTTAGGGGGAAGTGATATGGGGCTCTAGCAAGTTTTGATATGCCCTAATGAGAGAAGGGAAATAACCAGGAACTTGCAAAAGTGGTACCACTACAGTTTCTAGACTATTTCCTTAGTAGCTTCTGAGTATTAATTCTGGTGAAATACACTAAAGAGAGAAACACTTGAGAAAGACTTTGGTTTTTGTAAAAAAAGTTCTGTCGTTAAGAAGCAGATCTCCACTATACACCAGTATAAGCTGCTACCTGTGTAGAACATTGCAGCAATACCAAAATGGCAGTGCGGAAGGGAAGATGTCTTTTCTCCCTTTTCTAACCCCACTTCAGCTCCTCTTGCTGTCTGCTGGCATAAAATACCCTGTGCGTGTAATCCAAAGAGCAGCTGAGTCATTTTCAATTCGCATGGTCACTTTGGGCTGAGTATGATTGCATTACCTATGTGGCATTGCTGAAGAATATGTAAAATGTCATCTGCTGAAATGGCAACTCTGTAAATATGTCTCCAGGGGGCATTTTGTACAAAAGTTAAGAATATTGGGAGGATCAAGTCACTCAGGCTACAAATTTGTACTGGACCACACACTGTTCTCTCTCCAGCTTCTGTCTCCCAAACGCCAATGCTGTGTGCACAGCTGTGAACCTGGGATGAGGGTTCAGGCTCCAGGGTAACTGCAGTCAGGACACAGTCTGCTGCCTGGCATTGCCATTGCCACTGTGCTCACCTTCAAGGAAATTCAAGGCCTTCAACATAAGCTCACTTTATGAGTTTCCATTCTCTAATTGTTCACTTTAGACTCAGCCAGAACAAATCATTTTTCCAACTTGCAGAACAGTATTTCAGGAGAATATTGGGAGAAACAAGTCCAGCCCTGGAGGAAAGCTCAATTGCAATATTGCATCGATAGTACAGATTACTAACAAACTTCTAGATTAAGCCCCATCATAATGAAGAGAGTAACTCTTCCAGTGCAGGGTGATGACCTGCATTACTTCCTCAGCAACAAACAAAAAAACTGTGTCATTTTTAATGATATCACTAAAAAAACCCAACAGAGTATGGAGGTTTTTGGGGGAAAAAGGTTTGCCTGTGAACCTTCTGCTACATAAATTCAGATTAAAGTGAGGAAAATTTGAGACAAACAAGCACTGACCTGTGAGTGAGAGTTAAACAAACATATAGATGAATTCAGAGATGCAGTCCTGTGATGGGAGAATATCCAGGGTAATAAATGTTTACAGAAGAAAGTTCTGTGGATTTTCAGGCAGGGGAACAGCAGTGGTTACCTCCTGCTGAAATATCATAGCCGCAATGAAGTGGCAAAGACGACAACTGACATGTCAGAGACACACAAATCTATCCTTACAGGGCTGACAACTTGGTATGATTGCTCTCCAAAGATAACTTTATAACTTGCTGAAGTGTGACTTAAGGATGCCCTGGAGCAGCACTAACCTGTGTACCTTTCTTGTGGGTAACTTTTTATAAGCTATAGCTTTAGTTAATAGCTTATGCAATTTTTCATTTGACCTACGGGTGTCCCATGTGGGTGGGATTTTCAAAAACACTCAGGCCCAAATCCACAAAGGGATTTACACAGAGATGATTGCACCCATAATATGTATTAGGGAGCAGAGCAGAAACTTGGCCACAATTTAGCCTGTAATCTGGCAAGGATACAGGAGAGGGTCTGCAACACCCTAAATGTTCACCAGAAAATCTACCCATGCTTATATGTGTGAAATTGCCCTAGACTGTGGTCATGCCTTAACTCTGCTCCTGCTAGAATGAAGCAAACTTGGGCATCAGGCAAGTGCTTTTGAACAGGCTAGTATGAATATTTCCTTTTCCTTACTGTAACTTCGATGCTTTCTAAAATATCTTCTAGAAAGAAGTATTTGAATTTTATTGTCAGATAGACCAGTAGGAAAAATGTGTGTGGTTTTTATTTCAGTGTTTTGTTTTTCAAGTGAACTATTGAACACACACACACACACATGAATAAAAAGGATGATAAAAAAGACGTTAATACAACATCCAGTTTGGTCTCAGTGATGATGGCTGTGCTTAATCTTAAGCTGTTGATAGTCTCTGCATGCAACTTGAGATCTTTGAGTACATCCTCCCTTTTGATGCTGGCAAAGAGCAGGGGTGGTTTCTTCATGTATGTCAAACACTAGGATAAATTTTGTCCTCCATGGGAAACAAGCCGCAAGCAGCAGAGTGTCTTATGAATAAGCCCTTAGGGAAGCTGCTTTATTTCCATTTTTTCACCATCTTTTTACAAAGCCAAACCATCCCCTGTGGCATTTGAACACACAGAAGACAGTTGCATTTGAAACATAAACTAAATAAATAGATGTGAAAAGCTGAATCCCTTGCAAGGCCATGCTGAAAAAATAGATGCCAAACTGGCAACTTCTGCGTGAAGGCTCGATGCTGGTTTGCTTCCTTAGCCCCAGAGAGCTTTCGGTGAAAGTCTCTGAAGAAGTGCGAAGAGCAGGTTGTTCTGGCCTCATGCCTGTGGAGCAGGCAGCGGTTTTTCTGGAGGATGGTGCAGTGCCAGAACATTACAAGCTAAACTCTCAGAGCCATGTTCTGACCCCAGTCAGTGGCTGAATTTACCCTCCTCTGAGTGGGGACAAAGGGCCTTTGAAGCAGTAGAAAACCCCAAGGCTCTTTAGAGCTCCTCAGGGGCTTGAGTGTAGCGGTAGCAGAACATACTCACCTGGCTTTCACAAGGACAGATAGTCAATGCAGTAAACCGAACTCAGGGTAAACTGAGGGCTGCAGAGTGAATTGGAGAAAAGTCTTTGTTTGTCCTCTAGGAACAATGATAGGGAAAAGCCCATAAATTTTAGAATTTCTAAATCCAAGCACAGAGCCTCTACTGGCTTCCAGGGGAGTGTCAACTGCAGATAATTAGCAAAGGTCTTAAAAGCATTATAGGGCTTCATTTCAAAAGCATTTTAAGTTTATTTTTCTCAGCCAGAGAGGACAAACAAAGTGTGGTAATACTGTAGCTCTTTTAGTAGTATGGACCAAGAATATGATAAAAACACTGGAAGAGGCAGTATTTTCTCTTAGATGGGCTGTTTTAACTAGGAGGAAAAAAGCTTTCAGACACAAGTCCTCCTTAGTATATAAAAACCTTCCTCCAGATGTTGTTTTCTGCTATTCTAGTAGAGATGTTTCTTTTTCCTTTAATTTTGCCTTGGAAACAAGGTGAAGTCTAAACCCTGTTCTAAAGCAAAATTCTGGGTGATCTATGTCCACACAGTAAATAAACACTGAAAATGTTAATTGGGAAAGCTGATGGACTCATGACACTTCCTAAGACTGACATGATTGCAAAGTTAATCAGAAAAGAGATTTTTCCCCACTGGGCGTATTTTGTAGGCATAGGGATTTAAAGTCACGTCCTTGCAGGAAGTCGTGACAGAGTATGTGAATACTTAAGTCCTAAGAGTGAAATGTGGACCCTCTGGAACTGGATATAAGAGTGCACAGGCCTTGTAATAGCATGTTTGTAATAAGATGGAAGCTGGTATAGGGAATGAGAGAAGAGGAAGGTAGATTTTACTCTAAAGCCCTTCCACCCTGGCTTCTTATCAAAAGTATTTTATGCAGCACATCACTTCAAGATCTACAACCTCTTGTCCTCATTGATAAAGAAAATACCACTTAATTGTGAGTAATAGAAAAATCGCATAAAAATCATTTCAGCTACATCCTACTTCATGGCATGACCTAAAGTGGTGCTGTTGTCCCTCAATGTCAAAAATGCACTGTTTGTCAAATAAAATGCACCATTGACCATTTGCTGCAAAACAAATGTTGGTTCTGGTATTTTGTTCCTTTTATGCTTTCTAGCTCTTCAATGAGAGGAAATCCGAGCATGATGCTTTAGGATCACAGAACAGGGAAATAGGTTTCTTTTTAAAGGTCTCTTGTTTCAAGGAACTAAGATGTTTCTTTCAAGTATTCGTTGCAAAGGCAGGGAAAACTACAGAAAAGTGACACCAAGGTACCATCTGCAGTCAGATTTAGGGTGAGTGTTCTCAAAAACTGTTTTGTCTCACACTAACATATTGTGGACGTCAGCATTATGTCCAAAATGTTGATCAAGAACTGCAGAAAAAGGAACAGAAAAACGTTAAGCAGGATAGTCTTCTAGATCCCTGAGTCCAGGGCAGGTACATTGGATTTCTGAGGCTGCTTTAAAGTCTAAGTCAGCCATTCTTAACCTACTTTGGTACCTGAACTAAAAGAGGTTAGTAACACCTATGTCCTCTCACCCATTAATTTCCAGTCAGAGTTCATTTTAATCACAGGTGCCACCAGAGACTCTTTCTTAATGCATTTCATTACTTTGGCCAGCCAGGAGGGTTTCTCTTGGCACCCCCAGATGTAGGAGCAGTATAAACATATCCAGTGCTACAGTGTTAAGCAAATTCTTTGAAATATCCTAGATCTCAGCATACAGGCATATTCACACATAAGCAGTAAGGCACATCCAGCATAGCCTGGAGAGAGGACATCAGGTAACACAGCACAAGTGCAGAAAGCAAGTATAAAATGAGCCTTGATCAAACAGTTTCTACTTCATTTCGTTTTGTCCTGCTCTGACTGGTGTAACTTATAATTAGTCTCTGCCTGAAGTGCTGTGGTTCCAAAGAATGGTGGATTAGGGAGAAACTCTAGAATTTCTCCGTAACTTGACATGTTATAACCTGAAAAGCTACACTTAGTCCATTAAAGATTTTTCACAATGACATTTTAATGCAGCTAGGGAAATATGCCACCATGCCATTTATCATTTTCAGGCCATGGACAGTGGAAAGGAGGTTGCTATGAAGAACAAAATAAAATAGATTACAGGTATAGAAGTGAGGTGAAGAATACTGATAAATATACACCTCTGAATGTCAGCAAATGTCACTTGAGAAGCCATTTGCTGCTACCAGAGCAGCCTTGCAAACCAGCAAAAGTAGCAAAACCAGGCAAAACAAGTTGGGTGTACTCACTTCCACATGAATAAGCAATAAACCTCTCTGAAGTTACACCAGAAAGTTGTTAAACTTGATAGATGAATCTTTTCCAAATTGTTCTGTCGCATACTGTATATGGCTAAAAAGGATTCTGGATGGTTTAAAGTGAGAAAGAGAAAGCATTGCTGAGAATGCAACAATTGAAGCATTTTTGTTCAAACATTTGTATTCTGCTTTGTATTAAAGGGACAGTATGAACAAAGAAGTGATTCACCACACCGCTTTTTCTTCCATAGGGCTGCTCTTTTTTTTTTGTCTGAACTTCATTGTCAGAACTATTGCATTACTATCATTTCTCCTTTAAATATATTTGCCACTCGAGCAACAGGACTTAGAGTTAAATCAGTTTGGGTTTGGTAGGCAGAAACATTGCAAACTAAAGCTTTTCTGCCAAAAAACTTCTAATGGTAGCTATCTAGCATGCCATCTAAGTGTAAGTGGAAGACCTGCAAGACATCTATCTTTCCAGCAGCATCTGAGTTGTAGATCTATGGATCAGCTCCATTTGGGGTTATAGACACACTGACCTAGAAAAAGTTCTCCTTGTGAAAGTTACAGTACTTGGGAGACAACATAAAGATCCCTTCAGGCTTATTTTAATCTGGGCTGTCTGCAGCCTCTTGAACCACTGCTTGTCATTGATAATAAACTGAAGATCTTTGACTCAGAAAAAATCTCCCAGGAAAAAATCGGAGTTCTTAAAATTTCAGAAAGTCTGTCTGCTTCTGTAGTTGACTTTCTGTGAATTCTTCCTCCCAAATCCTAATTTATCTTAGCAAAATCAGAGACAGCCTGCATCATTTTGATTTCATGAGACTGTTATCCCCAGACATCACACTCATGCAAATTTCAGATCAGTTTTGTTTTCATTAGTGAAAAGCAGCAGCATGGATCACATAAATGGGGTCATACAGGAACTCCTTTATTCAAAATATTTCATACATGCTAAGATATGCTGATTGTAGAACTATTTCAGTCAAATTTCTCACCATATGTTCATGTAAAAGCTATAAACAACCAGCCCTACAATGGCATCCTAAAGCCAGGGAGTTTAAATCTTTGAAGAGAACAAATTTCTTGTACTTACAGATCCTGTAGATGGAGTAAGGGCGAATCTTCCTTTCTTGGGCAGGATGTTTACACAGTGAATTTTCTTTGTACTAGTCTTCACTCTATTCTTGCAAAATCAAAATCAAAAGTGATCTTTATTAGCCAAACCAAACCCTTTATTAAATTAACTGTAAAGCCTGGTTTAGAAATTAACAATGAAAACCAGAAAACAAAGATTAAACAGATGGGTTAAACTTTCCTGAACTGCTCCCCACCCCCCTTCTCCCTGATTCTTTGAAAACTGAAGTAATCTTTGAGGCAAAACAGGCATTTGACTGCATCTATCATCCAGAAGTTCTGTAGATGTTGTGCTGCTTCTTTGGTCTTGTTTTGAATTTGATTTGTGTCTGTCAATTTGAATAGACACAACAGAGTCTCCAGGAGTGATGCTCGCAAGCTGAGAAGGCAAGGACCGTGTGGGATGCAACAAAAGCGAAAAGATCTATTAGTTTGTTACCCCATCATGAATATCATTGTCCCCAAATGCTTCTCTTTTTTCACGAAAGACTACAGTTTGGTGAAGAGCACAAGAAAGCTTATTTATCATTTATAGTTGAAATGTAATATGTTACATAATAATGCGCCTAATGGTCTTTTTAGAAATTCGGAGATGTAGTATATTTGCACACAGTCATCTTCAAAAGAGACAAAACCACAATTTCTTAAAGAGTATTTGAAAAGTAGAAATGCTTGGCCAAGAGGTTTTAAGTAAATTCTTGAACAAGTAGGCAGCACGTGAATAAATATGCTGATTTTGCCACAAGCATTGAAAAGAAACTTCTGTTTAGCAGCCTGCTTAACCTCATGAATGGTTTAGTCCTTCCTTCCTCCATCCTAAGCATGAAAGCTGCTCTCCACACCCCAGACTTGATCTAAACTACTGAATGTGATAGAGAAGTGACTACTGGTGTTGGATCAGGCCTGGCAGCCTCCAGTCTTGACCCTGTAGGCCTGAATCAGCCCAAAGCCAACCTGTGTTTCCCCACGGCCAGAAGTCCTTCCCATGCAGATGTTAAGGTATGTGCAAAACATTTGAATTGCTTAATCAGACGGCCCTGATCCTTTGAAAAAAGTATAAATTTTGCCTGCATAAAATAGCACAGGTTTTGCTTTAGTACAGATGGTTATAATGAAGAATCACAGTTTCTGTTATCAGGTTTTTTGCTTGAAGACATTTGTCTTTCTCAGTAAAACGAACATATAGTTCTAAAGGGCAAGGGGAGAAGATCGTAAATTTTTGCCCTTTTTTATTTTAGTGACTAAACATTGTAATGCTAGCTAAACACAAATTCTTGTCTGTTAATAGGTTCCTCTAGTTTGTGATAAATAGGAATGCTAATGACTAAAATTTGGTATTTGGTATGCATTAGCTTTTGTAAGTCTTTTCTTTACAGGCTTCATTGACATTCAATATGGCAAGCTTCCTTTGAAACATATTTATAAAATAACTACAGTATAATTAAACCAACAAAGCCATCTTTTAAGTAAGCTTAATAGCTCCGTTTTTCACTCTGTAAATTTTTTATTTTAAGGAGGAAAAATAGTTACACTCAATTCTACTGTATATTTCATTTTGCATATAATATTTTCTTTTCAGTTGCAATCTGTGCATATCTAATTCTTGACAACTGTGATTATTAATAAATGTGCATGAAAAACATGCTTCAGAGATTCTTCCACAAGAATATTTTTTTGTTAATGAGAACTAAAACGTATCGTGACAAAGACAATATAGGTAATATATATGTGTATGTATACATGTTTTAATAGCTAATGGTGGTGTAGTTAATACAGAAAAATGGATTAATAGATGTGGCAGGTAATACTCGAAGTGGATGCTGTTTGATAAATGTAACTAAAATATTTTAATTATATAAAAGCAATAGGTAAATAAAAGCAACTCTATTTAATTTCGCTTTCAGCTTGTGAGCATTTTCTGTAAGCTTTAATAGAGGGGAGAGCCTTGCAGAAAGCTAATGGTATAGCCACTGCTAACATTACTCATTATGGTTTCTAAGCAGTACTTATTCTGAGGTATTTCTCTGGAAGACTACAGTGTTCTTCGTAGGGGTACTTGGAGCCTGATAAGTCTAATTCATAATAATATCTACCTCATTCAGAAAATTAAAGTTTACAGAGTCCTCAGCAGTTTGAAAATCTTTATACTGTTCAGAACCATGATCATGTTTACTTAAGAACAAGGTAAAAAGTGATAACTCCCATTATAATAAGTAAAGTGGGACCTCATAACTGTTTCTTAAACACTGTCCTCTACAGGCACAATAATATTGAGACCCCATTTACGGTATGATGAATAAAAACAGTTGACATCATTGTTATAATCTTTATTTAAAACTGTTACCAAGGTTACTAATTACCATCACTGTGTGCAACAGGTCCCTCTGAAGCAGTATCTTTACAGATGAACTGTAGTGTGCAGGACTATAATAAAAGGCATAAGGGATTATGCACAGGCAAAAATGCTGAAAATGGCACAAACACATCTACATTATACGGTGCATCACTCTGCAAAACCTCCGCTTTCGATGCTGAAATACACAATGGGGCTTTTTGTTTAATTCGAGCGTTTGGAGAGATGTTAACTGCGCCCTGAAGTGGCTTCACAAATGTCGGGGAGCAGAGGAGGTAGGGGCTACAGTGACCAATAAAACCTGCTGCTGCTGCTGCTGCTGGAAAGTGTTCTCACGTCTTCTTCACCCTTAGCGGGGCACCTGGCTTACGGGAAAATCTGCCTCCATTGTGTAAAGCAGGACTGCAGGGAGAGAACACGGAGCTGGCGGGGGCACGGCCCGCAGCCCCGGGCTGAGGCCAGGCCTCCTCGGCCTCCAGAGGGGGGATCTCGCCCGGGGTGACAGGGTGGCTAAAGGGAAAGCGGGGCTGCAGGTGGCGTCTCGCTCGCCCACCGGCCACCACCTCCGTCCCCCGCTAAGTCACTCCACCCCGCCCTCAACTTAATGACACAAATCCGGGCTCTTAAAGTCTTTGCGACTGATCGTACTCGCTCATTTATAAATAATGATCTCCGTATAGATGCATAACAACAACATACCAGAAGTGTTTGGGGAGAAATCCGATTAAAGTCTATAGCTTTTTTCCCCTCTCTCCCGGAGCAAAAGTCTTGCCACAGGTCAGCTGCCGCGGACTGCCCAAACTGCGGGGTTAAAGGGAAGAAAAGGCTCCAGGCGGGCCGCTTCCCCCCGGGCGGCGAGAGGGGGCTGCCCCCGGCCCGCTCGCCCTGCCGCCCCTTCGCTCGCCCGGCCAGGGACGGAGGGAGGGAGGGAAGGAGGCTCGGCCCGGCATTTTGGGGGGAGGGAGCCGCCGCCCTGGCTGGAGCGTGAACTCTGCGCCCGGGACCGATTTCCCCGCGGCATCAGCATCCCCGGGCGGGGGCGTGGGGCCGCCCCGCTCAGCCTGGACCGGCCCGGCCCGGTGGCGGTGACGCAGGACCGTGCTTTCCTTTCCTCTTTCGGGCGATTTAGGGGAACTAGAAAAACAAACATCGGGCCGTTTCATGAAACGGAGGAGAAAACTCCGAAGGGAATGAGAGCGGGGCACATCCTTTTAGAGGAAGGACAAGGGTTCTCTGAGGAGGGAAAACAAAAGATGACAGTGGTGGCTGTAACCCCACCATGAACCAGGGACCTTCTGGCCACGCTCGGAGAGCTAACCTCCCCGGACTTCCCATTACCTCTCCATGACACTTCACTAATGCTCACACAATGGCCAACTGAGCAGTTTAAGTAAAGATATTTTAACCTGAACTAAACATTGTCTCCAGACAATAGGATGCAAAGCAACATCTGGTACCACACATAAACAGTGCTGTGCAACAGCATATGTTCGACGTCTGGAAGTTTATGTCAACGCCAAGCAGTCGAGGAGGCTGTTGCTGCTCGGCATGAAATCTTAATAAATGGCTGTTTGCTGTGCTTCCGAGATGAGCATCTAGGATCCTTCCTCTCAGGGCATCCCCTTCAGGTTGAGATTGCCCGGCAAGACATCTTCAGACCCCATCCGCGCCTCTTCCCTCCCGCCCTAGGAGCAGACCACCAGTGAGAAATGCCACGGGAAGAGCCCATAGACCGGCCTAGGGACAACACCGGGTTACTGCTTCCTCACTGTGGCTCCAGCGGGCACGGTTCGGCCGCCGGCGCCGGTGGAAGCGGCGAACGCTGAATGGCCAACTTCAGGGAAGCGCTTCTTAAAAGAGGAGGCTCTAGGCTAATGAAACAACGGGAGGTGACTATTGCAAACAGCTGTTCCTCATACATATTTCATTATACAATCAGATAATGCGTCTTACCACCTTCTCAATTATTCACAGATAAACATTTTCAAGACGTTTTGACATCTGTCTTAGGGCCTGCTATTAATTTAGTAATCACTATGGTTAAAAATGTATGGGGACTGCACCTCACAATAACTCGGATTTTTCTTACGGGAGCAGCTACCGTAAGAGCTCGCCCTAAGCGGCTCGTCAGGTCAAAGAGAGCCCCGAGAAGGAGGGAGCACAAGATCTCGCCCTGCAGTCCTCGGGCTGCCGCTCCGGGAGGGGCTGCGCCGGCCCCGCGCACCGTCCCTGTCTGCCCGGGGCTGTGCAGCGCCGGGCCCCTCCCGGCGCCCTCCGGAGCTCCCGGGGGGAAGCGATGGGCGGAAGAAGCCGAAGGTGGAAAGAGACGGCACCTTCCCTCCCTGGCAAGCCACCCAGAAAAGTCGCGTCTGCCTCTTCCGTCGGGCTCTGGGCACAAGCGCTCCCGCCTCTCTCGGCGGGGGGGGGGGGG
>VZTE01003003.1:983639-1033922 GCA_013397775.1 Eulacestoma nigropectus
TTTTTTTTTTTTTTTGTCCCCATAGAAACATCATTGAGGGAAGTTCATTTAATAATAAGGTCACTTAAAGACTATTTTTCGGAATTGCTTTCTTACTGGATTCACCTCTCTAGCAAAATCTGGCAGCAATAAAGTTGTGTTGCAGTTTACAAAACTCACCAATTTCGGCACGACCTGGAGGAGCGTGTGTAATTGCGTGGATGTGTGTACGCGTGGACAAGGGTGAACCCACACATCCACAGAGCATGGCTGGATGTGTGCACTCGCTGATGGGGTGGAGCTGATGTATGTAATGTCCACGCATAGAAAGGTGCATATATATATGTACAGCCATATGCATGTTTGCAGATTAAAGGAGCTCTTGTAATATCTTGTAGAACACTAAATATTCCCTTTTAATATCTAAATAGGTCAGTAATACAGTTCAATAACATTGGAGGTGTCTGTATATTCTCTCTCTTCAGTCTGTGATAAAACATTCTTTAAGACTATTGGGATTTTACACTGTAATTCTATTAAATAGTAATTGAAGGGTCGCGAGAGGCTATGATACAGGATCAGCAGTGTGTAAGCCATCCGTTTGAACTTTAATTTGGAATCATAGGCAGATGGGATCACGGCCTCTTTGTGGTGCTTGCAGATTTAAAACTAGCCGGCACATGGAGGGGAAAAAAAAACCTGCAATGCAGATTCATTCATTAAACATGAAAGGTTAGTGCTAGAGAGGAGAAACGTTTAGACGTCTAGGTAAATACAGAAATATACTTCACTTCCCTTCCTTCCCTCCCTTCCCTCCTACCATTACCCTCAACTATCTCAGTTACTGATTTTCTACTGTTATTACAAATAACTTTTCTTTATATCCCCAGTGGGGATAAGCGTACCTGAATGACTTATTTATACCTGCATCACATTCTGTCTGTGAAACTTTAATTCCACTTGCAGCCAGGGGGGAAGCCAGATTTATTTATTTATTTGTTTGTTTATTTGTTTGTTCATTTACTCTTTTGCTGTCTCTTCCTTGTTCCTCCTTGGATCCTTTTAAAGCTCTCTTGGGAAGATTGCCATAGTCAAGCCCCGCTGCATAGGGGACACGGCAGAGAAGGAGCAATCTGTTTTCTAATATGGAAAAATTTAATTTAAAAAACCCAATAAAGCCCAAAGAGAAAAGGTGTGGTATGAATTGATCTGCCTAGGCCGGGAGGCGAATGATAATAGTCACATTCTGGAGGGGGAGCCGTGGGTTCTGCTGCTGCGTGTGGCGGGGAGCTGCTGAGAGCGGCCGAGGTGGCGTGGGTGTGCGCCCGTGGGTGCGTGCCCGTGGCTGTGTGTTGGTGAAATCTTAGGCCCGACGTCGCAGTTCCACCTTATCTGAAAACAAAAGACTTTCCAACTGAAAGAGTCAAATTCGCCCCTCCTCCTCTCTTCTCTGGCTGTATCGCATTAAAAAGGAGCTTTCATTGTTTATTTCTAAATATTTGTGAAGCAGACAGTCTATGGGTTAACCTAATTAACACATCCATACTGTATATTAGTGGACCAAACGGTACGACGAATTTCTAATGCGATGGTTGAATGTGATAGTCATTTCTGTGTTACAGGAGATTACAGCAACACTGGAGCATTTCCAGATTGTAGATGGTTTTAGATGTTGAATTTCCAGATGAGTATTTACCATCATAACTAATTTAAGACCATTATTAAATAGAAATTCTCAGCAGGGCTCTTTAATGATGGAACACGTTACTAATTACAGAGTTTACGCTCTGTTTTGGCTAAGCAGTCTAGAGGGATGGGATTGTGCTCTGCATGCAAAGCCAATATTACTAACGAGGAGGCATCATACCCCTAACATTTCAATCATATTATTAAAGAAAGCCACTTCTTGCCTTATCTGCGCGAGGAGATAGCAAGAGGGTTTTGTTTACCGGGCTCCCGAGCTCTGAAAATAGCTGGAATGGAGAGCGGGATCCCTCCCCTGCCTCCCCCTGCTCCCAGAGGACTGGGGAGCCGGGGGGAGCCTGTGCAAGAGGGTCGCCCCCTCCGCCCGCCGCGCCCCGGGGCTCGCTCCCCGCTGCCCCCGCCCTGCCGGGGCCCCCCGCTGCCCCCCGTGTCCGCAGCGGGCAGGCTCTCGGCGCCGGGGGGAAGCGCAACAGCGAGGGCTTAAGCGGGGAGAGCAGAGGGGGCTGTTCCGCGCTCCCCCAAAAGTCACGGGCACAGACGCGCACACACCAGACAGCTACATAGAACCGGCGTGTGCGGGGAGATGGGTACAACAGTCAAGCGAGTAAAGGGCATGTACGAACAATTTTGGTGTTCTCACTCTCCCTCACTCCTCTGCTCCCCGGGGTCCACGTCCCGGGCAGCGACCGGTGCGTTTCCCCAGGAGGCCCGGACGACGCTCCCGTCGAAGCCCGAGGAAGCAGATCTCCGCAACGAGGTTTGTATTAAACTGGGAAGTTGTGTTCAGGGCTGGGAGAGAATGACCCAGGTGGGAACGGGGGAAGTGGGACTCCGGGGTCCCCGTCTGGAGGAGCCCCTCTTCCCGCGGCTCTGTTCCCTGGGCCATCCCGCGCGTGCGGGACCAGTGCTCGCCTGCCCTAGCTATCTCTGAGACTACGATAACTTTGGAGACAGGAAGAAAAGTAGATCTGTGGCTTATTTACTCATCTAGGTGCGCGCCACCTAAAACTGCATTTAGGTTTCCTGACAATGGCAATTTTCCTCTTACCCGCCTACTTCCTGGCCCACCTCCTTCTCCTCTCCAGGTCACGGAGCACGCTGTTGTGTTCAGACCCGGTGTCAGTACGGCATTTTCGTTGCCCTTGAAAGGACGGCAGACGGTTCCCAGCCTATTTTCATTCTCACTATCCATTAATGTATTTGATCTGGACGACTAATAAGAACCGAGGACAGGTTTGCAATAACCTGCTATTACGTTCAGTGTCGGTTCTGCCCGAGTAAAGACTTTCTGGATTGGCTCGCTCTGCTTGTCTTAAAAAGGTGCGGTATCCATTCTCTGTACAGACCAGATGCACATATATGCGTATATAGAGGGAGACAGGAACACAGAAACACGTTTTCTCTTTATACACATACGTATCTGGAGGAAGAGTTGGATATATTCCACACATCCCCTCGCCAGCCTGGCCTTACAGAAGACGAAAACCGAGGAGGCACAGGAATACAAGCCAATGGCCAGAGGCTCGATAGGTTTCCCCCTCTGCTATTTTAAAGAACCTTTTTAGGCCATCTAAACAACAATCTAAACATTAAAATCTTCAAATGGATTTGAGGGAAATTAAATTGTCTCCCCCCACTGTGTGCTTGCGAGAGAGTCAGACTGTGTTAACTTCTAAATGGATTCTCTCAGTTTGTCTACTTATGTGTTTTACTGCAGCGTGTCTTGTTCAATAACGCAGGATGTGGCACTCGGTGAAATCCGGCCGCTCTTTCGGGGCCTCGCTGCTTGCCGGTGTCGAGGAACTTCCATCTCCGAGCCCGGGCCACTGGACGTAGACCCTGTCCCTGCTGCTTCGGGGCGCTCCGCACGGGCGGTTTCTCCCGGGACTGGGACTCCCCCATCCTCCGGGCAAAGCTAAGCACAAGGCCAGCCTCGGAGGCGGACGTGTATCCCCTCGGAGCACGCGTCCCGCTGCCGTCGCGGCACAGCCATCGCGGGGGGAAAGAAGGACCCCCGCCCGGGGCTGCCGCCTGCCCTCGGCGCTCTGACCGCCCCCCTCCAGACGGGCCCTGCCGGGACCGTGCCGAGCCGGGCCGGAGCGCTGCCCGCAGCTGCCCCTTCCCGGCGGGTCCTTCCCTCCCCGGCGTCCCGGGCGCCGTGTCCCCGCCGCGCCGCTCTCCCGCCGCCACCGACGGCGCCTCAGCCCGTTTGGAAACTGACTCATTCTGTAAATAATCTTTGACGTCCCCACAAAGCCGCCCTTCGAAAGGAGTTTATTAGCACGGAGCCATTAAAACAGATGTCATGTTAGCTTCCCCGTGACATTTGGGTGACACATCTCTCCCGATGAATTGCTAATTGTCTTCCCGCCCGCAGTAAACATCCCGCTCCATTGTCTGCGCTCAAGAGAGTTTCTGCCGCAAAATACAGTCCTGCGCGGCGGAGAGACCTCGCCGTGCGGCTCTCCGACCCCTGCCCCGGCCCCGGCCCCGCGCCTCGGCCCCTAGGTCGTACAGCTACCCTTCTTCCGCCTCTCAGACCTCGTCTGCCTCTGCTGCCCCCCGGCTGGAGCCCCGGCCCCTTCCCCGCACCTGGAGGTGCGGCAGGCCCGGCCCACCAGCCCTGTGCTCTACCCTGCCCTCCGCCGCCGCTCCCCGGGCCGGGCGCGCCCCTCTCCCGCCGCGGCAGGGATCCCCCTGCCCTGGAGCACCCCCGCTCCCATCACGCCGGGCTCCCGCAGAGACTCGCGCCCGCCGGGCCGGGGGGCAGGGGGGGAGCGTGGCCCTCCCACCGTCTCTCCCCTTCTGGCATAACACCCTTTCCCAGCTCCTCCGAATTGTTTATTTTGCCTGGAACAAAAGGTGTGTGTGGCGGGGTCGGGGGAGGCGGCCCATTTCCAGCAAAGTCCAGGCACGGCGGTGACATATGTCTGTCATTTTCGGATGTGAAAAGCAGGGATGTGCAGTGCCGAGCCTTCTCCTCCTTATTCCCTGGTGAAGGTACTCGGAGGAAGCTGTCAGAGGGCTTTGAGAGGATAAGACAGAGCAGCCTTAAAGAGGAGCTTTGCAGCTGAGTGGCTGACTGAATCCGTCTTACCTATGTACGTAAGGTTTCATATTCATAGCCGTTGTCTGTACGTTGATACATAATCTCTCGCCCTTGTTAATTCTCAATAGATGCAGAGATAACTAATCCTCCCAGATAGATAGACACGGGCAGATTACGTGAGTGCAGTCTATCTACCTATCTGTCTGTATAGCCCCACGCGCATATATATAAGCACGTAAAGCGATTTCACTGCCTTTTCTACCACCGGAGTACACAGAAGTGAGCAGATACAGAGTCCGACGCCTTGCCTAGCAGATGTAGAAGTGTTCGGCGAGAATAAACACACATGTATCACTCACATAATCGGGGCTACTTGTTGTTAGAGTTTTTATGTCCTGCACCCACTTTCTCTCCCTCTCCTTCTCCACAGTGTACTCGAGTTTTATACAAACACGTACAGGCTTTCTTAGTGAGGAAAATTACGGAAAGAGGGAGAGGGAGGCTAAAGATTGGGTAGATCCGGAGTTTTTCAAAAACCAAACCAAACACCACTCTCCTCCTCCCCCCAACCAGCAAGACCGCACTTGAAATCATTTATCTGCTGGACAAAGAGACCTATCTGAAGTCAACGGAGATATTATTTTGATGGCCCAAAAGTGTGCCCGTCCTTAAGGCCGGCCAGCATCAACAGCGAGAGTTACCTGGGCTCTGCTTTGTTCTGATTTTTAGCATACATGTTTTATCGACGCCAATCGCAAAAAAAAAGCGATCTTAGGATGCCTGCTGAATGTCGCCCCGAGTGTGCCTAGCCTCTGCCCGCCCCAGTCCGGGGGTGCTCGGCCCCCCCTCCCCAGGAAAGCCGGGCACGATGGCGACGGTGGGGCAGAGCCCGTCACCGCTGGCTGCGCAAACACCGTGGTCTGAACTCAGCTGAGTTTGCAGATGTCGTTTAGTACCTGTCCGCCTCCGCGGATGGGATGGCTTTGCAGCCGCTCGGGAAGATGCCCGGCTCGGGCTCGGCGGGAGCAATCCCACGGCTGCCGCCGAGTCTCGGTCACCCCGGCCCGGCCCGACCCGGCGACCCTGCCGGGAGCGGTCCCCGCGGGTGCAGTGCAGCCTGCCAGCCACAGCTCTGTGCAACGGGAACCCTGTCCCCGGCGCGGGGCTGGGGGGTGGGGGTGTTCAAATGCCACCTCACTACTCCTCGGTGAATATTAAACATCATTGTCTTACAAATGAGGAGAAACCGCTACCGTCAGAATAATAATAAACTACCTCTTGAAACCCCAAGTCTCTTACAGCGGGGCGTTAGAGACGACGAAGCTCTTAGCGCTAAAATCGGATTCCTCCCACCTGCGACTTCCCCACGTCCTGATGTCCTGAAACTGTCCGTCTTGTTTGTCATCTTTGTTCTGCTATTAGCGATACGATACACACTGGTCCCCACAAGAATGATGGGATGATTTCATCCCGGATGAATTCCTGCAACAACCCTTCTCCGAAAAGGAGTACTTTCACTCCGGTCCTGCCCTTCCGACGATCAAGTTGTCTCCTTGACTGGAAACACGGGGGGCACATGGGACTTTGCCACTGAATCTGGGTCAGAAGAGGAAGGCAGCTTATGTTCCCTGGCCAAGGTTTTTCCCTTCGGGTAACGACTTTGTCCTATGTCAGTGAAGTCACTAAGACTTGTTTGCGTCTGCAAGTCCAGAGCAAACGTTGAAGAATTTTACACCTCTGTGCTACGGCTGTGAATGAGTGAGTCACTCAGTCGAGAATAACCCTGTATCAAAGGGGAAACAGCTCCCTGCAGACAGGGACCGCGTATTAGGAAGCAGCTTCCCGAGCTGTATTGTTCAGACTGATGCTTACTTGTTTCATTACTAAATCAAGATACTCCTCTGTCTCATGCAACATCTTAGTGTTACATCTCGAGAAGGGAGAGGAAAGTCCGAAGAAGTGAAGGTGACAGGTTGAAAAATTGAGGCAGGAAACAAGCCCCACCGCCCTTCCAATATAAAAACCTCTTCACCAAAATATAGCACCAAATAAACTACAAATCTATACGTAATCAATACTGATCTGGAACCAATTTGTTCCTCCCCAGCTTCGTGCAGATCCAGGGCTGCAAGTGCTTGTGATTACAGAGAGTAGGAGGGTCATTTTCTAACAAGGGTGCTCACTGTATCCGAGCTCCAAATTATCCAGAGAGGACAGATGGCCCTTCTGATCTTATAATGAGAGCAGGGAGTGATTATCAGCCTGAACCAAAAAATGATGCTCTGCTGACATATTTTCACAGTTCTGAAATCTGTGCTTGCACTTATGCCTCGCTTCATATCCCTCTTCGTTTAATTTAGGCATCGCTTGGGATTTTGGAGGGCTGTGTGAAATCCGTTCCTTTATCTCTGTCTGTGCGTCTGTGTCTCTCTCCCCATGTATCCATCTAGGACATGTGTACAGACACAAAACAAAGGAAAGCAAAAGGTCACTTCACAGGAACTCTTAACCCAAATCACGCTTGGCAAAATATTTATATATAAATATATTTGCCAATAATTAAGAAGCCCAGCTGCCTCCCGGATGCCTAGATTTTATGTTGGCTCTTTGGCAGATTTCTGGAGCTGTTGCACTCCATCTTTGCAATTACTACGATACATGGGGAGTCAGCCCAGACCCTAGGTCCCTTTGGAAAAAAAAAATCGTACTTGTGTATGTGCATATTTGGGACTTGTGTTCATGCTTTAACTGCTTTTCTTTTTCAGAAGGATCTGTAGCAGAAAGCAGAATCCCCCATGAAAAAAAAAATCATGATGGCCGAGTGTAAAGGGAGCTATTTCTTTCATTTGCAGATTTCTGCGACTTTTTAGCCTAACAGCAGTGTTAATCACCTTTACCACGCACAGAAAGCGTAACGGAGAAGGAGGGCCGGGGAAGCTCCTGATGACTGGCAGTAGTCAGATCTCCAAGCCTCTTTCCAAGTCCCTCAGAGGTGAACTTGCAATTGTAGAGAAGTTAGGTCAGTACAAACAAATTAAATCAGGGAGCTATTCCGTGGTTACACAGTCATTTCACTCTCCTATTTGCACTGTAATATTGCATTACCCTCTAATTGTCACATATACTTTTCACTCTCCAAATATGGAAGATAAATACTGAATCCGTTTAAAGTTGCACCGCTTTTCGGGCTGCCGGGCTGGGCGAGGAAAGCCTCTTCTGCGTGTTCTTGCTGCCATCTACTGGTCCCACAGCTCTGAGCCAGCCCTCCATCTCTGAAACTTCCCTCTGCTTTCACAGCCCGGAAGAAAAAGGTCTATGGCAAACAGTGGGAAATGCACCTAATGGGAAAAGGCGTGATAATGTCGCCAGTGGCGCTGAGAGGTCACCACGCCTTTAATTTTAAGCATAGGGAAAAACGATGCTTTTAGTTGCTGAAGCTGTATTCATCACTTGGAACTAAGCATGTGCATGTACCTTTGCAGACTCCAGCTCTAGGTCTAAGCTGATTTTATACAAATAAGGCAGTTATTTCATATTTTTCGTGCGAAGAGATTTTAATATTCTATTTTTTGAAGAACAATCATTCATTTTGCAGAAAAAAAAAAGTTTAGATATCCTGTGTCATTACCAGTGTCAGATTGAAAGGCAGCCAGTGCCAAAGTTTTCCCTACTCCCTTTTCTCTCTCAAGTACCTATCTGAAATCCAACCCCAAACCTTGGCAGGAGAAGTGTGCCATACTATGTAAGTAACATCAGTTTGGCTTTGTCCACATTTTGTAAATACTTTCTCTAGAAAGTACTTTGTTTTCGTAGCAGCAGCATTTTTTCCCGAGGTATCACCTCGTGCTATTGTCTGTTTATTTCCAAATGATTTCTGATTTGAAATAATGACACCATGTAGTAATTTTATCCAGTGAAAATCATATCATATGCATAAAAATCTTCTTGAACGAGTGTGTGGTTTGGAGAAATTTATAGAGCAATATATTCCATTTCCACCTGTAGATTGTCTGGGCCAGATCCACTGAGGGCTTGACTGTCACTTAACTATGGAGGCTTAAGCTAAGTCTCCCAGGTTCTTATGATTCCTCCAGTAAAGCCTTCACAATGCCCACACTTCAGAGACACAGTGCATAGGAATTTTCTGAAGGCATCAAGAAGCTTTGGGGCATTCTGAGGGCAACAAGAAGTTTTAGACCTTGGACCCATCAGCTACCTTAGCTCAAACATCCCTTTCCAGAGCCCGCCTGCAGGGCCTCACTCAAGGGTCAGTGGTTTACCATCTTGAAAGTATTGCCACCTCCATGGTCCCTTGCAATGTGAGAAACTTCGGTATTGATTTTTACCCCAAACAAGGCAGGGCATAGTCACAGTTAACTATAGAAAACCCTTCTACTTCCAAGTGACAGAAATCCAGCTTAAGGAAAGGAGTTCTGACTGGATGGGCCACATTCCTCTAGGGCAGTGACTTACCTAAGTCCTAATTTCTTTAAGGCCTTAGGTTTAATTTTCAGGAAATAGGCTTCTGAGGTAGTCTTTCTGAGTTGCATTACTTTCTTGATTCATAAACCTGCCTATTTTAGCCATCCCCTGGCTCCATGTCATAGCTTCTGCTTCACCTGACATTTGGCAGCAGGCATCTTCACCCAAATGAGGTTAAGAATGCAGAGTTTAAAACTCCGATTGGCAGGAGAACACCGACAATGCAAGTGATGCAATGTTGAGACCTTAAGTTTTTTGTGTTTCATTCTGAAAAGCCATCTAAACAGCATGGTCTGAACACAAGGGAACAGACTGAGGAAACACCATGCTTTCCTTCGTATAGCTAATCAATGAACAAAGGACAACTCACAGATTCCTATCTGGCCTCAACATCAGTATCAAACAAAGCATACAGGGGTTTTTTTAAGGATATGCAGAGGATTATAACGTGTATTTCAAAAATGTAGATTTTTAATTAAAGACCAAAGACATCTACAATGTGTCATGAAACAGGCATGACTTAGAAAACCCCTCCCACTCCCCCTACATACTCTGCCCATTTTGACAGTTTCCATGAGATCTGAGCAGAGGAGCAATCCAGTATGAGGCACCTGAGGTATTGATCAGCAGAATGAGGCCTTCACACAATATCCATCTCTGTGAGATCTCTGAGGGTCATTCCATCATTAACTGTGTCTGGTTTCTGATTAAGCAATACCAAGGACAGTCGTACCTGTAGAAAGCAGACATGACAGCTTTTGGCTCCTGAGTGACTAACCAGCCATCCTGGGAAGTTACCAGCTACCTGCTTTTCTTTTACTGCTATTTGTCTGGGTTCACCTATTCAAAGATATTCTGCCTCAGCATATATGAAGATCAAACCGAACATTATCTTTAGAAGCATTCAGCTTTTTTTTAGCAGGACGTATTCACTGTACATTCTGCTTTGCTGGTGTGGCATCCACATGACAGCTATGGTCAGTGATCATCCATTTTTTAATCTGCTAGCCACTTTCCCTTACAGTGGCACAGTGCACCAATCACTGCAGTACAGGGCTGTATGCAGGCACAACCTGGCTGTGCGCATTTAACCTGTGTGCTGCTCTAAAATACCTGTGCTTTCGAGGTTGAGCAGATGGCCATAGAAGATGTTACATGATATCTCTGGTTAAATGCCTCTCTGCACATGAGAAAATTATTTTTTGGGCAGTATAGCATATGATCATATGGGTCCTCTGTGGCTGTGATGCAAGCATACTGAGGACACAGCTGAGCCATGTTCTCAGCTTGGGTTGCGGTGCAGGAGAAAGATTTGTGTCGTTTTGCACATTCCAAATTATTCAGGGATCATGGCAATGGGCTTTGTGTTGAGACTGTTATGTTGAGGCTTTTATTAAACCAGAGATTAATTTTATTCAAGGGAATGGCCCAGAATCTTGTATAAAGACATCAAGAAGGATTCTGCAAAGCCCAGTGGAAAAATTATGTTATTGTTGTTTTAAATAGTGTTCAACATATGACACAGTGAAACATAATGAGTAGCCTGAACATCTTGCTGCATCACTAATTCATAGTAATACAATTCTTTTTTCCTGAGATGGTTTGTAGTACTCCTTGTACCACTTGTAAGTGAGCTCTTTGAAGTCAATCAATGCCTATTGTTCAACATCTTTAGCAGATTTCAAAGCTGAGGGAATTTATTCCACACAAAGGTTAACATTTCAAACTTTTAAGACAACAAAGAGGCAAGATTTTGAAATTTTAGATATTCATGGGTATCTCTATGAACTAACAGAATCTTCTGTCCCAGTAAGTTTGCAATGCTCCATGCTAGTATGAATTTCTTTTGACTTAATAATATTAACTTTTCTATTCTCTTAATATAAATTGTAAAACCAAAGGGAAGCACTTCGACAACTTAGAAATTAAATGTTCCAGCATTCTTTGCAAAGAACATTCACAGAATTTTCATCAACCAGTATTGAAATTGACAACTTAGAACTTTCATAACCAGTTCTAATTATCAGATAATAAAGTGACTAGAAGCACAGGACACCGACTGCTCTGCAAAATAACAATTTGCACTGAAACTGATAACTCTTATTATTATGATTTATGTGCTAAAATATGTGTATGCATTAGGAAACAAGGGAACTTACATTTAATTTAAATAGTATTCAGAGCACAACTATTGAGACTTGAATGCCTTAAGCAATACTCCATGTAAGCTGATATTCCTACAGAGAGACAAAGGACAATAGGATAAATAGGATTTATTTTTCTTATTTTGTTTCAAGAAGAGGAAAACAATATTCTGTTTACAATCTAACAACGAATGCTATTTGGTCTTCAAAACTACCATGAGGTTAAGTGAGAGGAGGAAATTTGCCATGCACCTTTACACATGACTTGCAAACACTTCTCCTGGTACTGAACATTCATTCGGGAATTACTCAGGCTTCTCATGTGGATCTGGCCTACGCAGTGTTCACATGAGACGATGTGGTTAAAGAGTATATTTTAAGAATTACCTGTTTAAGGGTCAAGTTCCTAAATCCCTTGCAGACTTGTCTACCCCAATGAATGGTTGCTCTAGTACTTGAAAATTTTTCTTTTTCCTCCAAATTACATTCAGAGATCATTAAAACCTTTCCTGTCTCTTCACCTGAACTATGTGTGGTGAACTGCCTTCCTCTTTGATTTTTTCCATGCTTGTGCCAATGGGAAGTATAAAATGAAGCCTTGCTTTCATAGGGGACCAAAGCATCTCTGTGCTAAATCTGATGCTGCAGCCTGGATAGATGAATTCTGAATGAATGACGGTCTTACATCTGTGATATTCAGAAAATGCTTCATGGCTCATCTTCCCTTCAAATATATTGAAGTGACATCTTTTCTGGCCTCTGCTGACTTCTGACTGGACTAATTTGGTCTTAGCAACCATAAGTGGTGTAGGAAATACTGTGCATTTTAGAACTGAAGCTTTGACATGATACAAGTTAGACCTCGTTGAGCAATTTGGATAATCATGTGTTTTATGGCTTTCAGATGTTCTCGCTGCAGTGTAAAGGTCCATAAATATTTAGAACAAGGAGTCTATGGTCCATTTATGCCTATTTTATGTAGCATTGTTTTTCTTTATTGAAGATTGTTATTTTGTGTATGACAGCAACATTGTAGTTTTCAAATAGGGAATATTTTTATTTTTTTCTAGAGAGTTTCTTGTAACACAGAGGCATTGAGGTGATCAGAAGATGGATTCTATTTTAACACCCACAAACTGGAAGATATCAACAAAGATTAGCTGAAGAAAAATAAAGAAATAATCTATGACAGTGTCGAGAATGATTCTCAGAATTTTAAATACTTGTTAAAGGCTTTGCTGTATTTCACTTCAATAAACATCATGCTCCAGTTACTACTTGAAACCATAGGGGCATTATCCTGTGCAGCACTTATCAATATTTTAACACGTGAAAGTCAAATGATGTTGAAACATTGAACTATATTTCCATCTGTGCAAGCTAAAATGGTACAAATGCATCCTGTGTAATGGAATACTGCATCCCCAGTTACTTTCTTACAAGTGATACCTGATTCCTCCGCATTTTCTGTGGTTGTTTCCATTGCTCTGATGGTGCCCAAAGGAAGACTGTCTTTTAAAATTAATGTTTATAGCATTTAAGGAGTTTTAACCCAACCTGCCTTAGATCCAGAGAAAACAAATGCTTGAAAATTGCTACAAAAATTAGTAGCTAATTTTCTGTTGCCCTTGCTTCAGTGTTAAATCTTTCTGTGCATGTGCATTTTGCCTGAAAATGGGTGTTAGTACCAAAACAAAGACCCTGAGTTTGGTTAGAGCAAAAATATAGTGCTCCTGTGAGAGATTCTGGGAGCTTGTGTCCAGGGAGAAAATGTACTACTTAGTGAGCAGTAAAAAGAAGAGATGGAGGTTGCTGCCAAAGGTGGAACATTTCAGCGGGATTTCTCTGAAACCCCTGGGAAGACAGTCCCAGTCACAGACCTGCAAAGTGACCTCCACATGCCATGATCCCAGAGCCCCCTGCAGCAGGCACAACTGGATGGCCTGTCAAATACTGGACCACGTACCCAGTTTCACCCCATAAGTCTGTGGAGAAGGATCACCGCATTGCAGATGGGTATGACACAGGTATGACGGCACGAGAGCATGAGACACGTGTCAAATGTTCACCGTGTTGCTCAGTGTCACTCGAGAGTCTGTACCCCCACAAGTTCTTCTACCAGCAACCCATCACAGATTAGATGGTTGATACCCCTTCTGTGAACCCCCTTCCATGAACTTGTCTCCTGCTGCTTATGATATATCTGACATTGTGAGCCTTCCATCTGGTCACTGAATTCCTTTTCTTGGCTTACATCATTTTGGTTTGATTTGTTTCACAATCTCCTTGTTTCTCCTGACTTTTCAACTCAAGGGCTTGGCTTCTACGCTCATGTCAACCAGCCATTTGCTTCTCTGTTTCTTGGGGCTATCTGAACCTTTCTCTCTCAATGGTCGTGTCTGTGTTTCTTGTATGATCTCTTTCCTAGTGAAGCTTGGACTGCTGCCTTTTATTATTGCTTTAGAAAAGAATTTAAAGACTATCAAACCTGCTTAATTGTGGGGCTGCTTCAAGCACTTTCCTCCAGTCATTCAGGGGCTGCTCATTTGGCTGCCATGTTTTCAGTCTAGTTACTGGGCTGTAACATCAAGTGAAGCAGACTTTGTCTTCTCCTGCCCACCTTGTCTGTGCTATTGGGAGGATGAATTTTTATATTGAAACACTGTAGGTCTGGACTTTCTTCCCACATGATCTAATGTCTTCCTGTAGGTGTTCAGGTAGATCAATGAGCCCAACAGAGAGCTGAGGTAAACAGAAAACTGGTGACTGTCTTTACTTGGCCTTGTACCTTCATGTGGCAATCAGGTCTGTGCTTTGCGCTGCCCTGCTCACCAGCAATGGCCAGGATTCCAAAATGCCAGTTATGCCCATGTCCAGAGAGAAAGCTTCTCTGTTTTCACAGGTTTCCCAGCTTCTCACACAGGCTTTAAATTTGTTTCACTTAATATCACCAATCACTGCACATATTTTTCCCAAGGCTTCACTGACTCTGCTTTATATTTTTAATTCTCCATGTGAGGATAGCTACAGACACTCTATTACTTTTGTTTAGCAGTGTTTCTTGGAACGAATTTCAGAGGGCTTGCCATCCACCTAGAAATGACTTGATCCATTAGCCTATAAGTGGCTGTAAGTACATCCAGTAGAAGGGCTGCAATCTTTTAGTCAATATGTTTCTTCTACAGTGCATGCATCTAGAGCACCTTCAGAGCTGGTAAAATTATAGAGCAGATACTGCTGCTTTGTCAGAAGACCAATCCTAGGGCAGATCCCCACTTCCATGGGATAATCATGGTGCTGGAATGCAACATGAGTCTTTTTGTAATGCTCCACTGTATCCATGACTGATTACAGGCTGATCATTTTCCTTTCTTTTTTTCCATTGGACCTTGACGTCTGCATTTTCCATTTGTCTGTCTGCCTGGCTTCCTATTTATTTTGAACTAGAGTGCTTGGGAAGTGCTGTTCTCCGTCAGTACGGAAACACTTTCCCCAGCAGTTCAGCTGCTCTCACTGTTCGGATTAGTTGCTTCAGGCTGGTGTCTCTTTGTATTCTTTTCTCTGAGTTGCAAGGAAGAGTCCCAGGCAACACAGTCATGGTGGTAGGAAATGACAGCAGTGACTGGACATAAGACATCTCTGGGAATCCTGTAAAGGCTCATGTGATTACTCTGATCAACCAGGGAAAATTGTTCTATATCCAGCAGTTCAATAGGCAGCTCTGGGTTCGAGACACTGTGGCTTTGTGAAATATTTTGATTTTTCAAACTCTTGCACAGGTCAGCAGTACATAAATCTCAGAAGACTGGATCAAGCATTTGAGTTCCAAGAGGATTGAAGTTAAGCATCATAGGAGATCATAGGGCCTTCTTAAAAAGAAATGAGGCCTAGTATTTGTGATCTAGATGATCTGGCAACTCTAGCTCAACAGTAAAGTTGGTTTCTGATCAGCTTTGGATTGTAAATAGTAAATATGGTAAATAAATTATTTTAACCAAGATTGGATCAAAGCTGTTGTGTTTGGATATCCACTTCTGAGTGTCTGCAATGAAGTAGGACACAGAGATAATGCCAGTTGAGGTGTGTAATGCCAATGCCAAGTGTTCCATGTTTGAGACCCAGGTGACCCTGGTTTCTGCTTGTTGTGTGCCCCACAACTTATTGTTGCTTCCAAATTTACTTGTGGATGCCGGTTATCATCTCTATTAGGTAAGTAAGTGCTAAAAGTACTTGTTAGACATTGCAAACAACCCAATGGTCATGCAGTATTTTAGATGGGCATTGGAAACTTTTCCTCCTGAAGAGAGTATAAAAAAATCTTCGCATTCTCATATAGTTATACTTCATGCCTAGCTCAATATACAGGATGCATTCCTACTTTCATCCTTTTACTAAATTTTTGGTCTGGAAATCCTGCATTTTCAGAAGTGTGAGTCCTCCCATATAGATGTTTTTAAAGTGTGTGGCAGGTATGCTATGTTTCCTATTTCAGGACATTCTTTTCTTTGATGTGAACCTCCATAAACTGGCTAATGTCATGTTCTGTAATGTACTCCAGGTGAAGTAATTCTGCCCTGAGATGACAGATGAGATTCACTGTAAATAAATGGAAATGCATATGGAGTAAAAGTGACCCATATATAGTGACGGCTCAAATCTACATCATACCCTTTCCATTTGTATTGTTTTTATGTTGTTCCGAGCACCTCATCTCTAAGAGAGTATAGAAAAGCTGGAAAAGGTTCAGAGAAGAGTGACAAAGTGGCCAAGTATATGGAATAATACTTTATGAGAAAAAAAGGGTAAGATTCAAAACAAACAGAAGAAAGTATTCCTTTACACAACATGTCTGGAATCCGTACGAATGGTCTGCTGTGGGATGCTGTGAATGCTGAAAGCTGACCTTGACTCTGGTAGAGATAGGGAAAATTAGCAGAAGAGAAAGCCATCAATCAAGACCCACCAAATAAAATTATTTTGGATCTGGAAGTCCCTGAGCAGCAAGCTGTTGCAATGTGAGCTTGCTGTCTCTCAGAGACAGGTTGCTGTGCTGGATGGAATTTTGCTTATATTCACTATGGCCACTCTCAGCATTTACATTAGAAGACTCCATATTTCTAAAAAAATGACAGATGCCCAGTGGCTAGTCTTCTATTTTAGTTCCTGGCCAAAAGTGGAAAACCATATTTGAGCCCCTTCCCTCTGACCTGGCAGCTGGACCTGGCTCTTCCATTTGTGCCTGGAGTTATGAGCAGCAAAACACATATTTAATCTACAGCACAGACTTTATTCTAAAAGATTTGGGTTTGTGCCAACAAGGAGCAAAAACACATTTTGAAATTTTTAGTGTTGCTGCAAAGAGTACAGCGGTGCACCATGCATGTTGCTTCCTGATGCCTTCTCTAACAATCTCTCCCACAAATGTGTTTTCCCTGAGTTCAGATGGAGGAAAGAACCAAAGCCTTACCTTCTTCATTGCCCTCTCTGCTTAAAGACACTTCCTTTGAATGAGTAGGTGTCTGCTTTGGTCAACCGTTCTGGAGATATTAGGATGGGCTTTGGCAAAAAAAATAAACCAGACATTTATGGAGTTTCTATACAATTGGATGTCACTTAGTTTGGCAAGATTGTCTTGTACCTGGAAAGGTAGGCAATAAAACTGCAACCTGTTTTCTACCTAACATAAGGTATCTAACCCCACTGGAGGCTTGTGCTTGGCAAGCAGAGGAAAAACACTGCAAATTTGATTTAGGCACATATTCAATAGTAGTCATATGGTTTCCACACGCTCTGCTTTGGACACAGGCCAGCGTGCATAAACAAGGGAATATATAATACCAGTAGTATGGAATTTTCTTCCTCTTTTCAGCTTTCACTAAAAATTAGGTGTCTTTGTTCAGGAACACAAACCATTCCTTCTGGCAAAATAACCCCCAAGCCCCTGGCTTTCCATTCATCTTCCTTGGTTGTATAAAACAAGTTATGAGATCTTGTATCAAGCATCACAAAAAGGACAGGAAAATACATTCATACTCTGTCATCTTTATTTATGTTTTGTTCACTTCATTATTCACTTCATTATTCATTTCAAGAAATGTTATCTGAAGTTCAGAAATATGTAGGAATCCTAGAGCAATGGCAGCTGTAAGGAGCTGGTGTCTTTGAAAATAAGTCATATTGGACATATGTGTTTGGGTTTTCTCTGCCTCAGTTTACCTACCTAAAAAAAGGAAAGCTGTATCTGCCAGCTGACTTGGCTGATGCACTGTGGGATTAAATTGGTGATTGAAAAAATGCTTTGAAGTTCCTGTCTGAAAGACATCGTGCATTTGTGAGGTGTTACAGTGTTTAAACAACGAGTGATAACATAAAAGTTCAGCTTATTCACAGTACCATGTAAAAGCAATGCATTAACTTTTGGTTTGAATCACACTTTCATCTTGGAATGGATTAGAGATCTCTCTCTAAATGCATTAATACCTGAAAACATAACCAGACTGAAGAATCAGTTTACTCAAGAGACAAGCTGCCACGGTATCATCATCAGCAGGAGCCAGAAAGTGAGGAGACTGCACCAGGGTATGGGTCGAGACAGTGGTTACAGCTACTGTTAAACAATTCAACAGCACAGCAGCTCTCCTGCCTCCTCCTCTGTGGTCTGAAGGCAAATGGTTACCTGAGATATGAACTGGAGCATTAAGGCAATGTCATAATTCATGCTGTTTCATGCTTACTGCCAAAAGCTCCGAAGACTATGAATTTTTCTGCTATCCTTGAGTCTGGGCGTTCCATTCATTTAATTATTGTACTTGAATCTGAATTCTGAATTAATGTTTTGAAGAATATTTGTGAGTTATTTGGAAACGAGAAAGTTCCTGTGAATTCATACACTGAAAAACTTTACTTTGTTTGGGAACTGTATTTCTGGACACAATAAGAAGTAATACCCCAGCAGTGAAAACTTCAGAGAAGCCCAGCTGTGTTCAGTCATGTGGCTACTGAGTGTTCAGGTAGAGCAATTGTCCTGGGGTCTGTGGGTTGCAGAAACAGTGCGATATATTGATACAAGCACTCACCAACAGCGAACTCAATCCATTTACTGGCACTGGACCCCTTCTCAAACACACCATGTCACTGAGGTTGGATAGAGATATCAACATTCAGGAAATTTTGTTCAGATAAGGGGTTGGTATGGAGGCTGGCACGAGGCCTCAAGGTAGTGAGGATTTGTTTGAGTTCAGATGTGACCCTGTCACTGCCTAAGCTGAGTGTTTGTTACTGCACCTCCTTAAGGCAATATCTGTGTTGTCACCTTGTTGAGGTGGAAGGAAACACAAAGACCATAAAGCAAAATTTAGAATTTTGGATTATGAACTAAGATTATTAAATCACTTTTGGGAACTGACGTTAAACTTGGTTTACAGGGCAGTCTAGTCACCTGCTGGACATCTGATGTAATGTGTCACTTTTTGTGAAAGTTTGGCTCCTGTGATGAGGCAAGAGATTAAAAGAAATCCTAAAGAGACTCTGAAATGTTTATTCTTTCATGTTTTAAGATGGAAGGAGGGAAGAGATGGAGACAGACAGCTCCTTGTCTTCAGAAACCTGCCTGTCAGAGCATTCGAGCTTGAGGCCATTCCCAGAGTAGCAGTGAGGCTACCACCAACAAACAGGGTAGATCTGAACATGTCACTGCAGGGTTTTGAGGTACGTGAGTGCTTCCAGAGCAGCCACTGGGTCCTGTTATTTTGATAGTCCTATTAAGAAAACAAGGTGTGCAGGCATTGTGTAATCCGCAGGGCTCAGGAGGAGAACAGGAAGGAATGATTTGGCTTTCTGATGGAAAGTAGGTCCAACGACTGATGGTACTTTCTTGGCTCGCGTGGTAACGGAATTCTCTCCAAAAGCCCTATCTATGCCTCTTTCAACACATATTATATTGATTCTGACCACTTTACCTAGGCTGCATGTTCGGGGAGGTGGAGGGTAAACCATTTGCACAGCACTGAAGACTTCAACTCATTGATACATTCCTCTCTCTCTTGCTGTTTGGAAGGTGACAGTACAGGTTCTGTTGATGAATGAGCATTGCTAAATACACTGTACAAAAGTGTGCATCTGGAACAAGGCATTTCAGCATCTCTCTCCCCTGGAGAGTCAAGCAGAAGTCAGAGTTGTGCATGTGTGTGTGAAAAACAAAGGCTCAACGTGGCAGCATGAAATGAGGAAGGGATCTTCCACAGCTATCCTCACCAAGTATGACATTCATTTTGGCACTTCTCTGATGCCTTTCAGATGGGTGTGTTAGAGAACCGTGCAAGCACAAAGTCTCTCAGAAAGGGTTATAGCGAGAAACAAGAGATTAGCTGGGCAGATGAGTCTTGCAGACAACCCTTAAGCATTTTCAGGGGCAGGATGTGTGTGTATATGCATCACAGTCCCGAGCCATTTAATGAAGGACTTTCCAAATCTAAAGTATCCCCCACTATCTTTCGCTCATTAGACAGAAAAAATCAACCCAAAATATGCACATGCACACTCATGATAGGTAAAATTGCAAAGAGTGTGAGTGCTGTCCAAGTATAAATCTCCGTTATTTTTGTTCATGAGAAGATCCTTGCATACATCAAGATTTCTCTACTTCATGTATAAATATGGGTACAGATTTTTTACTGGGAGAGAGCAGGTATCAGCAGAGAACTGGACCAGGGAAGCTCCATCCCTCTGTGCTCACATATCCCATTGCAGTACACCTCTCTTGGCCGTGCAAGAAAGAGGAAGCCAGAGGCACCTGGCTGTACAACTTCAGTGTTACTAAAAGATTTTCCAGTGATTTTTCATCACTCTTGCCTGACAATTGGGAATACAAGCTGCAAATGACAGATTAAAATCTTGATGATCTGAAGAAAGTCCTCCCCATCCTTGCTGCTGCAAAGAGGGCCAATGCTGGTGACAAGGACTGCACCAAGGTGTGGTGGGGCATGAGAAGGCTGCACAGGCACACAGGGCAGGCAGTGTCCCCAAGGCACACCTTGCTAAGGTAGCCCCTTCAACACCCAGCTCAGTCATTTCACATCATACCTGTACGGAGTCCTCTGCATTTCAGGATTTGCTTGTCCCCCTCCCAGGGACTGAGGAGTGATTTTGAAGCTTCACACAGCACGAGCACCAAAGTGCCCAGGGCTATTTAGGGAGCCAAAATAGAAACCATCAGTCCTGGTTTAGTCACCAGAACTACCTCTTTTGCTCACAATAGCTGATTCCTCCTTCAATACTACCTACAAGATGTTTAAAATCTCTTTAAATATAATTTCATGGAGCTTTCATTGACTTTCCAGACAACTCACCTAGTTTTCTACCTTTGTTTGTAGATGCTGAGAAACTAAATTTCAGTTGCCAGTTCTCCCAGTCTTTCTGCTCATTTGCTGCCATTTTTCTCATAGCAAAAATGTTCTTCATACCACTTTCCAGAACAGCCTTCTCCTTAAAAAGATGTTTTTGTTGATTTCTCCAGAATGTTCTCTTGTGGCCAATTCTATTCTTATGCTTATATTCTTAATAAATAATATACAGAAGCTCCATGTGCTGCTACACTCTCTTAGACTGTCCTGGTGGCAATGTTGACATTTCTTGGCAGTTCTAAAACTCAGCTTCAGGTGTAAGTGCTTTCGAGAAATCAAGTTCCAAGCACGTTCACCATGTACATCTGAACTGTGGGATTATATTCCCTGTTGACCAACAATTCACATTTTAAGTACCTTGCTGAAGACTTTAGTTCTCACTCTACTTTTACAACAGTGCCTGTGAGTGGCTGTGAGATGAAATCTTCACTGATAAAGAGGAAATGCACAAAGGCAGTGTCAGAAGCCTGAGCTCTCTGCGCTTTCACGAGACCACAATTTAATCTAGGTGAGTTAAAGGTGCTAATGCAATGAGACTCTCAGGCATGGCATGAAATTTATCCATGGTGATTAGGGAAACCCTATCATTTGGGCTATTTTGGCACATTAGGCACTTTTTAAACCTAAATGAATCCCTTATCACTATACAGCTCCACTCTGTCTGTGAATCTGTTCTGGCCAGCTGCTTGTATTTACTGTCATCCAGTCTGTCCTATTTATGCTTCAGTGTGCTCTGTTCCGCTTTGGAGATTATTTCTCTTCCATGTTAAAGAATTTTTTGCTCTAGAGGTCTCATTAATGTATTTGTTCCTGGCACAAACACACACAAAATCCCAGCAAAGAATGCAAACCCAGTTCCTTCTAGACCAAAATTATTATGAAAGCAGCTTTATTTTTGTTGGAAAATGTAGGGGGATGTAATATAACAGATTAGGTGGTGATATATGAGACAAATGGCCTAATTAATGGCTCATCTTCCCAGAGATTTTGTCATTTATTTTCTGTGGCTTTTATTAAGGAATTTGCTGATGTTATCCACAGAAACATCTTGAACAACGAACTTTCTACTTTTTAACTGAATTCTTGCACAGATACCAAAGGGAGAGACCTAGACTTAGCAGAAATGACTTTCAGTGGAGTGCAATCGCAACCCTGGAAATCATGCCATTTCCTTGTGGACGACAGCATGAAACAGGGCCCTTAAAACTCAGGAATATCTGGAAGAGAGAGTTGCCCACTCTGCCTGTCCTCCCAAAAGGAACTGTGGTCATGCCCAATCATTCTTCAGCATGAGAGGAATTTAGGGCATATTCTCTCAGTTCTTCTATTAACCAGAAACTCCTGTTTCTTCCCAGGGGAAGTAGGCTGTAGCTGGACCACTGTCCAGCCAGGGTGAAAGAATTGTCATTTGGGAATGTACAGGGTTCTTAATGAAGAGGAGCTTAATACAGAGTTAACAGGCAATTTCTGGGATATCCAGTAAGGGTAATACCCAGCTCCCATTATATTTTTAAGGTTAGTGTGTACTGAATCCTTTTAGCCTCCTTTAATAACCCTGCCAAACCCAGCAAGGTCTGAGTATATCCCACCACAAATAATTCCTATTCCTACTCCTTATAAGGACAGAGGATGCAAAGGAATGAGGAGGGATTGAGTTTCTTTGGTTTTCTCGAGCTCAGAGATGCAGATGCAATTTCTCATGTGAAATTAAAGGCAACTAGGTGCATCAGCACTTTTTGAAATCTTTCTGTGGCCCTGAATCTCAAGATCACTCAGGTTTCTAATTCCATCCAAAGTCAACGGGAGTTGAGCATCAGTCTGGAGACCTAAATCTTAGGGAGAATTTTCAGAAGCACCCAAGGTACCAATTTCCTGTCAATACTGCATATAACCTGGCTGATTTCCAAAGAAGGGAACACAGGGTTTGCTATCTACTGCAGTGAAACATGGGGGTTGATTCATTTGTTACAGGCGGAATATATTTATTAAACCTCCATTCTCAACCTGTTTCTCCACTCGGTTGTCATTGTGCCTAATGCACAAGTTCTTCCCCTGCAGTCATCAAACATGCTTGTATCTGTGCGTGACATATCACAAATTTTTCCAGGCATTACCATTCCACCTTCAAAAAGCTGGTAGCAATGTCAGTCATGAGGTTATCCAGCATCTGGATTTTTTTTTAAGGTACTGGTACTCTAAAGGTCTTTAGTGAACAGTTAACTCAGAAAACTTATTTCTGACATGAATTCTAGCACAGAGAGATAAAGACTGGTTCAGCAGCCTTAAATAAGGAAACATGACTAAACAGGAGTACATTCTTATTAGCAACCAGTTGTCTGTCCTACAGAAAGCAGAACATGCTAATATATGTAACCATAAAGACAGACTCCAAAATATTTAAGTTCATGAGCAGAGGTGTTGACAGTTAAATTGAACTTCTGGCAGGCATTTGCAGCTTGTGAGGGAGCAAACAGCAACTCTTCAGCTTTCAAAACATTTACCAAAGATAATAATTACAAAGCCACATAGTTTCAGAATGACTTTCATTTGTCAGGACAGTTAACAGCAGTGGGAAGCAAAGCCAAGAGAAAAGCCAAATGCTAGCAGGAAAATACTGACGAATCACTTGATGTAAAGTTGAGCCTTGTAGTAAGACAGGAGAGCACAGGACCTGCCATCTAGTCCCAGCAGGCCCACACTGAATCTGTTATGGTTTTCTGACCTGGGGAGGAACCAGGCTGTGCTGGGATTGCACCCAAGAGCCTGGTGCAGCCCTGGGGCAGGATGTCCAGTCCGAGAGTGTCCCTTTCCCCCTTCACCCCTTTCCAAGTCTGAGTGCTTATGGGTGGGGCTGCATCATGTCCTGCCAACAGACTGAAAACTGATAGGGAAAAGGGGAGAGAGGAAGGAGGTTTCTAGGAGTAGACAACAGGGTTAACGACCCTGTGGGAAGGGAAGCATCTGGGATATTATCCCTTTCTACTTGATAGGAGCAGGAAGTATATCACTCAGTGGACTTGTTCCACCTTGTGCCTTGGCATCAACTTTCTTCTCCTGCTCCCTTCCCTCTGTACCCTCTGGCCATCCCTTTAGCCTTATTTCTTCTATTCTGTAGCAAAAGTGGCTGTTGGCAGCCAGCTATCCGGAGCCAGGGCACCTCTAACTGGCCTTTTATCTGATTCTTGTTAGAGCCACTTCAGCCTGTCGAATTTCACATGGGCTCCACAAGCCACCCCGCTCTGCAGGCACTTTGTGAAAGCTGAACTTACAATACCAGCTCTGGGCAGTGCAAATTTGGGATGCTGACTCATTTGTAAATGTCTCTCAAAGAGTGATCACTTATCATCTCTATTAATTTCTGTGCAAAATTGGAACTAAATGAAGGAAGAGACGAGTGAACTGATGTAGGTTAAATAACCTCTAGTAAATGAAACTGGTTTCAGGTACAATATAGGTTGCTTGAGTTTTGGTTTTCGGGTTTTTGCTTTTAAACTCAGCTAACCCTGACCAGTATTGGTGCTCTTCTGCTTTCTGTCTTGGAATAGATCCAGAAATAGCAAAATACATTTCAGAAGAGGCTGTTCACAGAGGAGGTCTGGGAGTACAGAAGTAGGAGAGAGAGAAATTTTATGAGTAAATCTGTTCATATTCATCTTCTGTCCTGATTACACAGATTAAGAATGTTTCAATAAGCCTGTATTATCTGAAGTGCAGAAAGAAGTCAGCCAGGATGCAGACCCTCCTGAGCTCTGTCTATCCACAAAGGCTAGAGCAAGTATAAGCAACAAAGCTGCCCATAAGATGTGACTCTTGGGAGCAACTCACAGATACAGCAGCTGACACCAACTGCAGTAGCTGCTCAGCTGGGGAGACTACAATAACACTGACCACTCTAAAACCAAAGGATATCGCACATTTGTTGCTTTACATGCGGCTCAGAAAAGGGAATGTAAAAATCTTCTAATCTTGCAGTCAAGCCACTATCTTCAGTGCATCTTAGCAGTGTGAAAACTACCAACAGAGACCTTAATCCAGTGCTACCCGTGTTGGTGAGCTGCAAACAAAGATTTCTGGGCCTCGATGAACTGTAGCAGCTTGCATAACATACCTCAGCCTTGCCGTGATTTGGCAATATCAGCAGAAAAATGTTGAGCTAATAATACTTTCCTTTTCACACTTCAGTAAGTAGATAAAAGGAGTATTTAACCATCCAGTCTCCATACTGTCAATCCTTTCTAACACTTCTGGAGGTGATTCTGCAGATAGATGATACCAGTGTCATGCTCAGGTGAAGTAGAAACATTTCTAGTAACTGTGTCCTTACAAAAAAAAAAAAAAATTCAGCTTGCAGAGAATACCTGGCTTCAGAGCAAGAATAAACAAAACTGGGGGCTTGGCTCATTGAACAGATGTTAAGAAACATAAGGCAATTACAACTCCTTTAACTCAGGCTTTTTGTGTTGAAAGCATTGTGGCATCTACAGAATTATGTTCTATGGACTTCTGTGGGTGCAATGCCATGCGTGGTGCTGCTGCTGTGTCTCCTGGGAAATGCCACCCTGAGTACCTGAAGGCACACGGAACAACACATTGGATATGGTCAGACCAACACTCCTAAGGCAGTTACGAGACATTTTATAAGATAGCACTTTGCCATTCAGGAGTCCTGTGTTTCTGAAGGGCTTCATAGGGCTCGTTTGATCCACAGCTATGAACAGTCAAATCTGCCTTTAGGAAAGAAGAAGAAGAAGAAGGAATAAAGGAAATCCCATTTCTCCCTCAGTCCTGGATTCCTGGATGCATACGAAGCCCTTGATGATTCTGGGACTGGTCAAGGGTGATGGTGACGATGATGATAATTTTCTGGAAAAGCAATCATTCCTTCATAATGAGACAGTCCTTTCAGACTCATATTTTTTGTGGCAAAAGAGTGGATTACAGTCATCAACATCTTTGGCCCATATCAGCAAAGTGAATATTTTTTTGTAGCCTACCATTGACCAGATAAGTTTGGACAAAAGTCCAAAGAGCTTGACTGAAAACCTGGATCACTTTTTCGGAGTTTACTACGTGACTGTTACTTTAGTTTTATGTCATGTAGACCTTTGGCAAACAGAGGGCAAAATATCTGCACAAAATTATGGGGATGTAGGCTCTACATACCAAAAAATCTGTGCTTGGCACAGCATGGAAAGATGCATTTTAGGTACTGTACTCAGTTACGTCTCCCACTTGTTCTTATCATTATCTGTACCATTCTAGCTGTTCTTGCAGCGACTGCTCCTCCTCCTTAAACAACCACACCAAACTCTAGTCTTTGGGGCTAATCCTGCTGTCTTCACTCACCCAGACTGTTATGACGCAGCACTGTATGATCAGCCATCTCCCAGCCTCGCTCACGGAGGCCCTGTGGCTTTCTCTGCCGCACTAGGAAACTACAGGGTTTAGGGCAGCCAAGTGACCATCCAGGCAACTTCCATGCAGGCAGTGTCCAGGGAGCCAAGCCCCCTTCTGTACAAGTGCTGGGAGGACCAATGTCAGATGAGCTCCACAGGGCACATTTGAGCTACATCTGAGCTTCCTTTCATGGGCTTGCTGTCTGCGTGACTGATGCGCCTGCTATCAAGGCAGCTTTGGAGCTGCCCGTAGCTCACAGTGGGGGTCCACCCTCAGGGCTTGGTGATCCTTCTCTTCTAATTATTTCTAGAGAATTACACAGATGAAGTGTACAGGCGCAATAAGACTTACCATGGATTTAAGGAGTACTTATGTGTGTCATGAGGAAGCTGTGGGAAACTACATTCTGCTCAAAATATGTGCAGCAGGAATGGATCCTTTCCTTGAAGGGATCTAAAAATACTCTCTGTCACTATACTCTAGCTGTTTAAACCCTCTGCATATGGGATTAGAGGACTGTATATATGGAAGGCTCAGGACTAGGGTTGCCAAGGTCACACAGTAATTATAATATATGACCTATAAATTCTCTTTTTGTCTCACATCACTGTAGCAGTGCATTAAAAGCATTTTGTGCCTTTCTGTCTTTCTTTTTCTCCCTTAATTCTCACATCGTCCTGGTGTCTTCATACATGAAGACTAGAAGAGTTTTTCTTTTCAACTTCATGTCATGATGACATCAGGATTGGGACTCCACAGGCTCACACTGAAATAATTGATGCTATTTGCATTTCACATTCTAACAGCTTCATAACAAGATCTCTGTAGACTTGCACTGAAATTGTTTTCCCACTGAAGTCTTACAACACAGCAGCAATATAATGACATTTTAATGGGATCCCTATAGACTTGCCATGAAATTGTCAAGAGAAAACAGTGGCGATGTTAATTGAACTGGGAAATAACATTCACATCAAATGTGAAAAGTAATTGCTCTGTTACAAGAATCATAGGAATTTTGGTGCTGATCCTGTGAAGATGTGTGCATTTGCTCTTCAAACCAATCCCCTTGAAAACTACTTCTCTGGGGAATAAAGTTAGGAACTAGAAGAAGCCTATTCATAATATCTTCTGCCTTTGTAAACAAAATAGTTAACCCAAAGGCAACAATCAAAGGTTGTGCCTCAACTGTGACATTTTCTATGCGCGTCTGTGCAGACGCTAAGCAGAAATTGCCTGAAAAGCTTGGCGCTTGACATCATGCATCCTCCAAGCGTACGTAAATAGAGCAACAGTTGCTTAGCTGGTAAAGCCCTTGGGTAAAACCATATTCATAATGAAGCTACTAGAAACTGTGTCACTGACTGTAGCAGAGCTAGCTTGCCATTCCCAGTATCACCTTCCTGCAGATCCCAAAAGCTCAAGACACACCTGCTTTGGAGGCTGAACCTACCGAGAGAAAAGCTGTTCATTTTAATCCTTGTGTTTTTCTGAGACATAAGAATGTATTTGAGAGAAGATTTTCTTTATAATTTCTGGTGTGATGAGAAAGAGAAAATTGCTTTAAAAATGAACCCTGCCATTCTCACGTCATCATGTGAGTGTCAGGCTTTGGAGTTCAGTTATCACAAATTTCAAGAGACTGCTGAAGTTGGCAATGGTACCTGACTCTGGAAGACAGGGTGAATGTTCTGACCTTACTCCCTTGCCTATAGTATTGTCTGTAAGAATTACACTAACATCTACTGACAGCTTTTTAGTTGGTCATAAAATAGTCAGGGTGTAGCCAAAAATAATCCCACCTGACTAGAAGGACCTAAAACTGTTACCTCCAACATACTGAGTTCTATCCAAAAATGAAGTGTTTTTTATCGGGGGTATTTCTGAGAGCAGTTCCTCATAAGCAGAGCCACATGTCAAGAGGAGGTAAGAAAATCAATACATAAACCATTAGCAATGATAAATTATTCCCTTTCTCTCAAGAGAAGCCTAGAATCATTGATCTGTCATGAAATCCACGCAGACCTGCTCCTCAGATGAACAAAAGGCTGAACAACAGAGTACTGATAGGTGGCCTGATAACTCAGGAGATTAGTGCAGGGCTGCTGGGGGAGCTCTGGGCTAGAGGTTCAAGATGTCCTCATGGAAATCAGATCAGAATTTTCACTATCATCTTCAACAGAAGCAAGAGACATTCTTATGTCTGGTGAAACCAAAACTAGGAATTGAGTTACTGAGGAAAGAGTACAGACACAAGAAAACAAAATATATAATTATGTCTGTGTTCGAATTCACCTCAAATGTCACATGCATTTCTGGCCTTTAATATCAAGAAACTTGATGTAGTTTATAAAAAAAAAAAAGAAAAGGTATAGAGAGGGTAAAAACTGATGAGAAGCAAGAAATGGTTTCTGTTTAAGGAGAAATTGAAAAGACTCTTAGGTTGCACTAAAGACTCTAAATAAAGATGGAGGGCATAAAGAAGGTGAGAAGTGCGGATATAGTCATTATTTCTAACATCACAGGGACACAGAGACCTCCAGTGAAAATTATTGCCAAATATAAGAACGAGTGAAGGAAACCCTTTTTTTTCAGAGAACACAAAATGAAATTGAGGAGCTCACTGATGCAGAGTATGGTATATGGCAAAACCCCAAAGAAAGTCTGAAAAGGATTATATGTCCTCATAGATGATAGGTCCACTGGTAGGTTTTAAAAATTATGATCTGGATTCAACATTGAGCTCAAAAATTCCCTCATACAGAGTTGGGTAGATAAACAAGGGAGAAGGACAATATGTACCTGCTGGAATTCCTACACTCTGAAGTATTCATTTGAGTTCCTGTCATGGGATTTAACTAGACACACTTGGCTGTGGTGGGATGGAGTGCAGCTGAACTGAGGCATTGCAGTGTTGTGTGATATAAGTCAGCATTCAGCACTGGACAAGTTGTCTCCTTGTCAAACTGCTGCTCCATCCACCACCTCTGTGCCTGTCAATTCTACCTGAATACTGAGGACTTCAGAAAGCAGAAAGCATGACTGACATCAGGCTCCCACCTATGTATTCTTCAGGTGGCCTGGGAGCACCTTGATAGGGCAGAGAGAGGCTCTCTGTGATGTTTGCCCTGTGTCCAAAGAGAGAGTTTCAAGTAGAAATTTTACCAGTCACTATGTTCCTTGCAGACTAAATGTTCAAGTGCACAGTGCCAGCACTTACCTATGGGATTCTGAATTGCCATTTTAATTTTCAGAAATGGTATAATATTATTTGGAAGAACTATCTGCTTTTTGGCTTTGTTTTACACCTAGGAACAAAACCAGACAGTGAAGCCAACCGTGGCTCCCCTCAGACTGCTCCTGAAATACTTAAAGATGAGCACATCCGACTAGCTCAGCTGTACTGGAACTCCTGGCCAAGGAGATCTATTTATTATAGGGTGTGATTGTCAAGTTACTTATTTCAGGGGCTCCTCTGCTACAGTGCAGAAAAACTGGGTGGTCCTCGAGGCCATCATGAGTGCTCTGCACCTGGGGCTGCAGAAAGTATTTAGAAGTGAAGCATACACATGGCTGGCTTGATGGACTGTGACCAGTTGGTCCAAAGTCATGGGAACCACTGAACGAGCTGTAATCCTTTAGGGGCCAGAGTCCATTCTCATGTATTCAGAGAGAGACCCGTAATTATAACAGCTGAAACCAGATCAGGCACCAGAGCTGGACAGGGGACAAAACATTAAGTTGTTTCATTTCATTCTGACCTCTTTTTATGGCAATAACTGCTAAAAGGAAAACAAATGGTCGTAGAGATCTGCTTTGTTCTGCCATCACATGTGAAGCACACAAGGGGGCTTTTCAGGCAGAAAAATGCATAAATCACTCCCTTAGTTTTACTTATGGGAATGCAGCATTTTCATATTAGAGAAATACAGCCAGTAATGAGATGCACAGACATCCGACAAAGAAGAGTAAGGTTTTCAGGAAAAATAAAGGAGATACGATTTAGATATTAGCCAAAATTAAGCAGGAAGCTCACAAGGAAATGTGATTACAGGAATTATGCAGAGAAAGCATTTCATATGTGGATACAGGGCCAGATTCTCAGCAGCTATAGCTAGATATAGCTTATTTCCGTTCAGAGAAAAGACTCCAAGAAGTCAGTTCTGTGATTTTCTTAGATCATTTAATTACCGGCTACTGCTATGCCTCTTCTTCCTTTTTTTTGTGTGTGTGCAGCTTCACTCATCATGAAAGTATTTTATTGTTTTTTACAGGGTCAGTTTCAGTTGGATCAGTGAACCCTCAGACATCCTGGGTGATGCAAAACCACTAACGCTGATGCAGGAAGGTAGGCGGAACACCTGGAAACAGTGAAAGAGAAGGTGAAAGCAGAGTTAAGCCAATAATATAAGGGCCTTCCAATATTCAGCAGCTGGAGGCACAGTGCTATGGATATAGCTGTTCGAGCAAGAAAACAACCACAGGAAAAGATCAAAACAGATGTTCTTAAGGTACAATCAAAGTAGTGTGATAGTGCCACATCATATCTGTATCATCCCAATTAAGAGAACTAGGTGTTTGCTTTCAATCAGACATCAGTTATATTAGACATTTTAGGGCTGCAGTGAATGGCAGCAGAGCAAATATTCATGTATATGATTTTTATTACACATACTTTGAAGGCAGTTTCGTTACAGCTGGTCAAAACATAACACTTACATTAATAGAAGTTTGCTGTGTTTGTTTCAGAGTGGGATTAGAGGTTTTTTCAAAATGAGTAAATACCGGTATGTTAGAAAGAACAATATTTGTAATAAGCTTTCAATTTGTTAAAACAAATACTATAAAATGTGATTGCATAGTAAGAAAGTATACATAATATAATGCTGTAGAAAAAATGGCTTTAAAACCAGCTCATGTTTCACTAAACAATTGCTAGAAATACTAGGCTTGCTGGAAATGGTTCAAGCTTCACTAATCAATGAGGAAGTTAAAAAATTCTAATTTCTGGTAGATGGCACCCACTGTGACTGCTTCACTCTCTTGTCTACAGGCCTGTAGCCTTTTAAGTACTTCTTGCAAATCTTTTAGGAAGGAATTACAGAGTTATTTAATATTTTTAGCTGACCTGACTGGTTCAGTCTAAATCTATGACAAAGTTGCTTAAAAACTACTGTACAACAAAACTATCACCATGATATCTTAGCAGAGGATTTATAAATAAGCACGTTACAGAATCATCTTATGTCTTTTGTTAATAGGATGTCACTTTCCCTCACTAAGGCTCGTGCAGCACATAGACTACATAAATAAGAGAGAAACATTCTCAAAAAATTCTTTCTGCCTCCTAGACAGGTACCAGAGGGGTCTCTTTGGGAAACACTATCTTTGTCCAGTGTCTCCCACTTCACACTTTCAAAAGGCCTTGGAGATGACCAGACCAATCTACATGGAGTCCGCAGGACGAGCCGTGCTGCAAATTAGACCATGTTTAACCATTCCTTAGGGAAGAACAGGCTATTACTTTCAAGAGAAAGGGTTTAAGTTTCACATGAGTTGCTCATCAACCCTACCTGCTCCTGAGAATAATAACCTGTGTAGGTGGGATAATTTTTTGCTTGGAAGTCCTGTCAAAATACCACTTGGAAAGCTGTGTAAAGATACTCAGGGTGGCTGTTGTGAAAGACAAGGAAAGTGAGGAAGAAGGCCATAGTTTGGCCTTATTTTTTTGGAAGACAGTCATATCTGACTGCAAAGAATTGACTAGAAAATCTTGAAGCCTGAGTGAGCCCTAAAATAATATAAACATATTCCACATGCACAGAAGATGAGAGAAAAACTTTGCTATAAAAAGGATGATTTGCATTCAGATTCAATTACTATTCCAACCAGTATGTGGCATTTCACCTCATAATGGCAGTCCTGAAGATTTAAAATAAGTTTACCATCAAATAATACACCAAAGCTTTCATGCAAACCTGTGTTTGATTCAAATTACTCATGCTGTGGTAGTTTAAACATACATCCTTCTTTATACAGGCTTGATCAAAACTGGCAGGCGAAACACAAAGAGCAGTGTCAATTAAACTCTATGGGTGAAGAGGAATGTATGAAACATAAATGAGAAGTAGCAGTATGTCAGGGATTCTTGCCATCTATTGTTTAGCAATTGTTGATGTGTAGTTCAGATGGACACTTGATCCATGAAGTGATCCTGTAATCAGATTTGCACAGGAAATGCATCATTTTCAGGCATCATGTGTCTGCTCTCCCTCAGGATAAAGCACTCTGGGAAAGTATGGATGGAAATAATGATGGATGTCACTTGCCGAACCCAAACCTTGCTATTTGTAGCCTTCTTCATTCCTAGGAAAGGAAAATTAATGAAAGTGCCACAGACAGATACCTCAGTGAGGCAAATGCTGTGATTTTAATGCAATCTACAGGAATGTTTGCTTACCATATCCATAGCTCAGTTTGGCTAAAAGCTGTAACTCAGGTTTTTTCTTATAGTTACGTGGTGGGATGGAAGGAAGTTGTCATCTGGACATCTGAACACATTCACATGTGTCTTCAAATCATCTTTGAGAGTATAGGTAGGGAGCTATTGATCCATTGAATTTGGAACCAAGTGCCTAATACTTGTAGTAGAGGTAAATCACTGTTGTCCAGTAGATATCGTGGCTCTGACTCTCTAGGGACATTCACTCAGGCATTTCGTGCCATAAAAAATAACAGCCATGCATTTTCCTGAATAGGAAGTCATAGGGAGTCATTGCTGCAGACTTTTATGCATGGAAAACGTGCATGCACAAACACACATTTGTGAGGAGGTATGTATATATGTGTGTGCACACACGCATGTTTTCCTGCTATGAAAACAACTGACTGCTTCAATAAACTGCTTTCATTCTGAGATCATAATCACTCTTGCATGCATATGGGCACACACACAAAGAGATAGAGAGAACCAGATCTCTAAATAGAAACGTACACGTTCTGGCTGTTTTTGGCTTTGCTTTTCTCTCCAAGCCTTCCAGGCAAATGGCAGCAAGTCTCAAACTCTTTCCGAGTGATCCTCCTGAGGCTTGTTTGCCTGAGTTCAGGCCTCTCACAGGGAGTACACTGAGCTGAGCTACCTAAAAATATGCCCTGCCTCCTTTCTGGCATTCGTGCTGCATATGTGAACAAGATTATGCTCCCTTCTTGAGGTAGGCCTAAGAGTTATGTCATGTATTTAAGGGATATCAATAGTGCATGTGAGGTGTGCACACTCCTGCAAGCAAAAGGATTGCAATGTGACATGAAAAGTGATAGGAAGCACCAGCCTCAGGTTTCCTCAGCCCCAGTGAGCAGTTTAACAAGGCTTCATGATGCATGTCACCTCTCCTGCCATGCCCCTAGGACACGCTGTGTGTCTTTATTCCTTGTGCATACTATATCGTCTCATCTGTAATTATAAATACATGTTTAGTGTCACTTCAAAGCCTTCCCTTGACAGGGGTGTTCCCTTTTCAGGGATTTTGAATCTCTGACATTCTTTCTTCAGAAACTCTGGAGCAGGGTGTGATAGCCTCCTGCTGACAGCTACCTGTGTTCAAAGGGACTGCCAGAGAAAGCCCATTGCAAAGCAAAGAAAATTGACTTTTGTGTCACCCGTGGAACATGCATTGGCTTCTCTAACAAGAGGTCATTTTCAATGCTTGGCTTTTTTTAACCTGGAAGGTATTTAAGGGTGGGTACAGAGAGTGGATTTGTAAGACATGAGAGGGCTAGCAATAGTTTAGACTTCCCATCAGGTACGTCTGATGAACAAAAATCCTCCACTTGGCTATGCTTGTTCATTACATATATTTTATACAATCCAGCTACAGAACCTAGAACTTGGCTAACTCACCTATTCCTTTTGTGGCATTTTCTTGCAAAATGGCCATGGTTTTTAGAAGTACCCATCTGTCATTTTACTATATTATTATATTACAGTACCATCTAGAGGTCCCAAATGGGATCAGGGCTGTGCATAGTTGGTGTAGCACGCAGTTGTCTTCTGGAACAAAAAGTATACAACCAAAGGAGATCAGAGAAAAAGAAGTAATTACTGTCCCTATCTCATAAATTACATATCTGACCCTATTGTATAAATTATGCATACAGTAAGATGCACACAGTCAGTCAAGGAATACAGACCTACCAGGTCTGTCATTTTGAATAGGGCTATATTGTTTTTAGAGACAACACACTGCCCTACCTAGATTCCACCAGGAATCTACTGGATTTCTGGCTGTCTGGCAGCCATTAGGAACTCCCAGACAAAAAGGCTGTTGTGCAGATCAGCACCTCTCAGACACATCCAGTTACTTCCTTTGGACTGGCCAAGAGGTATGGAAATAAGAGACAGAGCTGGGATGTGAACAAGGTCTGCTGAGTGTTAATCACAAGGCTCTCCTGCCACCTTACTATTCGTTGGTCACAGCCACCTGAAAATGAGAAAAACATTGGCTGGCAAACTTTCATCTTCTTTGTAAGAGGTTCATATTTCTGAAAGACTTTTCATGATGTAGGATTTATGAAGATATTTCTGAGAGGGTGAGTTTCCAGACCTTTAGCATCTCACCTATAGTAAGTTTTCATAGACTTCCTATGAAAAATCCACCATGTAACATCACTGAAGACAGCAGTACTACAAACCTGAAATCAGGGCAAATTTGGACCATGATTTAGAATTAATATGTGGAGCTAGAATCCATAAGCAATTTGAAATATCTTTGCTCAGACAGGTTGAGCATTTTTCTCCCAGAAGGCAGCAAGGCAGTAGTTGATCTTAATGAAGGTGAATTAATACAGTAAATTTTTGCATAAGAACAGATCCAAATTCTAATTTAAGTACAGCAACACTTCACTACAAGCCCCTTTAGCTCCAGGAAGAAGACCTAGTGCATCTAAATCAGTCAGACAGACCAAATGCACAGTTAACAGATGGAGTCTCTGGCAATCTAAAAAGCTGGTGTGTTGTGTGGAAAACTGTGAAGAGATAAAACATGCTAGACGCATGGCAACAGAACACCTGAAAACCCTTTCTACTTCACAGCATCAGATGCTTCAGTCACCTGAGAATTAGAATATTAAAATATAAAAATATTAGAATATAGGATATTACTGCATTGAAGGGTTGTGACTCTGCAACCCCAGAAACTTCCTCCAGTCTATCAGGCACTTGTGTCAGTGCTGCATTCCTCCCTTTTGCTGAGGTTAGCTTGCTTGAGGTTTGCATGGCTGGGAATGCAAAGTCACAAGGCCAGGAAGGATGGCAAGAGGAAGGACAGGCCTGCACTGAAGGCAGAATGCTCAGCTGGGAGGGCAGAGCCCCAATCTGCCCTTCACTCCTGCCTGTCCCTTTGTTTCTTGTCCTTTTTCTGCTCTGCTAGCATAGACAGAGCCTGACAGGGTGCTTTGATGCACAGCATGGAGGTGCCCCGAGGGTCTGGTGGTGCTAAAAACTAGGCATTCTTCTGGGACTTAAATGCATCCCTGAGCTAGGTCATCAGGGTCTAGATCAGACAATCTAGACTTACAGTTTTTTTAGTAGTCAAAATAACAGAAGTATTTATACTGCAGTAGGGTCTATCTGTCCTGTGCCTTGGGCTTTCTGAACTTCCTCTCCGTAGCATGAGACTATCCTTAGTGTTGTCATTTGGTTCCTCCTTCTCAGCTTTAGATTGCCTTGAGTTACAAACTAATCATTAATCAATGCATGATGCAATACAGACATCAGCTCTGAAGAGATATCCTCCCAGCTATAAAGAAGATAGAAAACTGTTGGCCACATGATGGAAGAAAAAAGTTTGGGTACTGAAAGAGAGATAGAAAATATTTACTTCAGCCTGTATCCCTGTTCAGGCTTTGACAATATGCAGGACAAAACATGTCTTGGAGATATTAATTCCACATGAAAGTATGTTCTGTTTTTTGCTTTTGTGGCAAGAGAAGTCCAAGAGTTTGCAGCACTGTGCCTCAGCATCAGTTGAGACTGCAACAGTTTTGAATTTTCATATTGTGACACTTCGTCTTATGTGGTCTTACCCGAGTCTAGCAAGAACTGTGAATGTTCAGCTCTTCCACTACCAGATGCTTGAGTTCTCAGCCCTCCTGAACCAAGTCTTGACCAATGGACTGTATTATCTGGGTTTTTTTAAATGTGGAGGGGATTTGGTGACCTGAGATCTGCTAAATTGGTTACATTTAATCTCATTTCTGTGTCGTTCATCTGTAAAGAGTGATAAGTCAAACTGTGAGCATGAAAAGGAAATCTGTTCCTACTGTCATTGAACATGAGGGGTTTGTGGGCCATATGCTAAGAATGACTATATTGGCATATATTTAAGGAACGTTGCATAGCTACACAAGCACTCTTTCCTCTGGACCGGGCTGGGGTCAGAGCACACAGAGTGAGGAGGGCAGGGAATGCCAGCATGAGAGATGAGAAAGGACAGCAGACCCTCCATGCTGGACCCAACTCTGATCTCACAAGATCTATGCAAAACTTTTGTGAGCTTTGCTGTTAAAAGGTTGTTTTTCTAAAGAGAAAGCAGTCCCTTAAAGTTCCTATGGCCCAACACTGTAGATATTCTATTTTGCTGTATCTATCTTTAATGAAAGAAGGGTGGTGCTAGACGCTCATGACCTTTGTGACTGTGGACCCAAGGTCCTAAGACCTCTGGATAGCTGGGCTAGAGGGCACAAAGCTCTGTTTAAATTGCCTGTAAGAGCAAATTCCTGTGGCTGGCTTCGTGCCATTGTACCTGTCCCAGTGGAGGCTAAATACTGTGTTGGATGACTGACCTACATATCATTACAGAAGAGAAATGTTCCCTGCTGCAGTTCTTGCCAAATGCTATAGAGCTCTGATTGGACAGATGAATGATGGCAAATGCTCTCCTAATAAAGCCAATGCCATTAAGTTAGAAAATGAGGCTGCTGTCATGTATGAGTGGTGGCAGAAGCATTTCTAGCTTAACAAGGTCTGACAAGACCTCCTCAACATGCTCAAATGAAATCAGTGTCAACACCTAATCAGTTAAGCAGGTAATGGATTATTTAAAAAAATTTAAACTGTAGCTGCATTAGCTCGTTTAGAAAGAAGAAACACGTGACTCCTACAGATAATGCAACATATTTTAACAGTTGTCACATTTGCCCGGTTCAAGGAGAAGCTGCTTTAACCTGAAGAGCTGAGATGTGTACAGCAGCATGGCGGCAGAATGTAGGGCACGTCATGAATTTATGGACAAAGGAAGTTGCGAGCTTTATCAGTCGCTGCCTGGGTTCGCATAACAGGTCGGCTCAATGAAATATACATGAACAGCATCTGTTTCTGCTTTTAAGATCACAGTGTGCAATGTGAACCATCACCCACTGGATAGAAACGGGGTGATAGGATGAGAATCCAGCACTTTAATGAGTGATAGAGGAAGTATTTGCTATCGTGTCTGGGAAGGTAGGGAAAGAGGCTGGAAGGAATGTGGACAAATGACCTGAACTTGAGTGTCCTTAGACCCTCATGAGTTACCTAGAGAAGTGAGAACCATAGCTAACAACCTCAGATAGGAACTGGATAACACTCCTACACGTGCATAATTACTGAAATGGATTAGAACAAACCCCTTGTCTTGGGATCTAGTCACTGCTTAGTGCACAGGAATCAGGCAGGTATTTGCAAGGCACTGACACAAGAGGGTTCTCACGCCTCTCTCTGCAGCACTTGCAATGAGTCAGTGTCAGGCCAGGCCAGTGGATTGGGTGGCTAAGCCTGATACAGTTTGCCTATTCCTGTGTTCTTAAGAAAAAAGTGCTTTAGAAAACAGCCCTGAGAATCACCAACTAGCTGGAGTGGAGCTGCTGACCCTTCTCACCAGAATAAACAGGCAATGTTCTGCACTGAACCGCAATTGGTTCCTGATCCCTCCTTCACTCCCCACCACAATGCTGCCCGTCTTCCCTGTCCAGTCTCCAGTCCCCATGGCAGCAGTGCCAGCAACAGGTCTTTTTCCTCAGGACTCCCCACTCCCTCTGTTACAACCGTCTCATGCCTCACCTCTGGACCAGAAAACCCATGGCTCCGCTCTCACCCTGGTTTGAATGATGACCAGCTCTGCTGGAGCAGATTCAGTTGAGAACCTCAGAACCAGAGGAGACAAAATGAGAACTGGAGCTCTCTCATTTTTTTTTTGTTGTTGTTTTGCTGCTGCTACTGAGACACACTGAAGACATGCCAGGCATGTGCAATGCGTGAGCCTGAGGCCATCACGGGCAAGCCCTCCTGCAGTTATTAATGTGAGGTGTCTAAGTCATACAGGGACCAAGTGTCTGGAATGAGACACCTTCACTACACTTTAATGGATCTTCAAGTGTCGTAAAGTATCACTGTATCATAAAATTTGGGGTTCATTAATACACCAGGAGAATGCGAATCACCAATATTTTCTTCTTTAAAATGCCACTAATAATCAGTTCCCGGCCGCCTGCCTCTAAGAGTGGGAAACTCTCACTTGCTGATTAGCGCCTCTAACAGCGCTTGCAAATCAAGTAGAAACACCTCTCGTGCTCCCGCGGCGCCTGAAGCAGCGCGGGGCCGTGCCCGGGGCGGAGCCGGGNGTGGCGGTGCGGCCCCAGGCTGGCCCCGCGCCGCCCGCCGGGAGAGCCCGCGGCGGGGAGCGCCGGGATGGGCGCGGGAGAGCGCACCGTGCCCCCGCCGTGTCACCGTGGCCCCGCCGTGTCACCGTGACTCCCGCCGTGTCACCGTGCCCCCGCCGTGTCACCGTGTCCCTGCCGTGTCACCATGTCCCCGCCGTGTCACGGTGACCCCGCCGTGTCACCGTGACGTCTGGGAGCGGGCCGGTGGGGACACGGGCTGACTCCGCGGGGACAGATGGGTGATGGACAAACAGGTGATGGACGAAGGTTTGCGTTACGTGTTTTGCACGAATGATCTTCACGCCCACCGGTGTTACTCCGCTTCAGGTACTGCGAATGCAGTTGTTGAAGGAACTGAGGAGGAAGCGGAACGCTGTGGCCTGGAGGGGTCTTCTGGAGGAGGTGATGCTACGGCTCCAGTCAGCATCAGATTCCTGGGACTGGTTCGCTCTTCCCAAAGCTACTGCTGGAAACAGTGGAGTAGCTCCAGGCACGAGGGACCCCAGCCTATAGCAGGCTGAGCATGAGGCACTTGGGGAAGACAGGAAACCTGCTCTAAAATGGTCTGGGGAACACCTCCATAGCTGCGGGTTCCAAGGCTAAAATAAACTTGGAGACTGATGACCCTTGTTAGCGTGCTTGGGGAAGTGGAGAAGGGGGCCGAAATCCAGCAGTGTGTGGCACAGGCCCCCTGACAGTGTGGTGTGGAAGTCAGACTAGCCGCACAAGAGGCAAACAGAAGAGGCACGTAAGAGGGCCTATTGACCAGTCCAACCTGTAACTCTGGCAAGTGGACTGCTATATTTTATGGCAGTGGAAGAAACTAAATGGTTTTTCTGGCAAAGGATAGAAAGTGAAGGTGCTAGAGGAGAATTGACTAGTTTTTGGTACTAGTGAAGACCCTTTTTTTGTAAAATGCAGTTCAGAATTGATGTCTCCACTGACACGTAGGCCAAACCAAATTAAAGATTTGGTTTACTTTACTTTTGGTGCCTAGATTTCATAGTCCCAGAGGTGCATTCAAATCTTCTGCAGGTACCCTGCTTATTATCAGCACTTCTCCCTTCTTTCTAACCTGCGATTTCTGGTTACTCCAGAAGGCTTCTCCCAGCCTAGTCTAAATGGGATGTTTAGAGCCACATCATTTTGAAATCAGTACATTAAGAGATAAACCTCTGATGCTGGGAGGAACAGGATGAGATAGTGTCCCCCCCCCCCCAAAAAAAAAAAAAAAAGCAGATGTCATCAAGAATTTGTTCCCCTTCTTTCCCCAGGAAGTTGGCCTTCTTGATTAGATGATTCTGTATTTTCAGACAGCAAATTCTTTTCATTGTGAATTCCTCTTAGTTTTGACCACAACAAGAGTTTTCCACTTTGAGGTTGCCTTACTGACTGTATGCAACCTGCCATGGATGTGCATCCAACCCAAACCTTGTCCTGGAAGCTCAGAAGGTCTTCTCCCTAATACGACATTAGTCATGTGAGGGGAAAATGCTGAAATCCTCTAGGAAAAACAATGACCAGGAGTGGCCTTTGGCAAAACAATTCATTCAGCCAATAGGCTGCTCCTTCCTTGAGCTCAAACTGTTCCAGGAAGAAAAAAAAAAAAGGAAAAATTGTTTGGGAGTGCACCAAATTAATTATTCCACATGACAACATTCCCTCACTGCTTTCATCCTTCCTGGATCCTCCTCACACCTGGGGCTTAAATTTAGTCCTTATTTTATACCACATGTGCAATAAATTAATGACTTCAGGGAAGGATTGGAACCCATTCTACATGTGTAAACTGATTGCAACAGGGTTGTCAAGAAAGAATCCTGACATGGAAAATTAATCATTCATTTTCCTATCTATTCACAATATTGGATGTTGAAAGAGATACAATAACTATATGTGCATTTTATTAGATACTTTCGTAGCAAAATCTTACCTGGAAATTAATTTTAAATTCCTGAGAAAATGCATGAAGTTGGAAAGGTGCCTGAATGCCTCTAAAAAAAAAGCGTCAGGGTTAATGGTAGTGTATCAAATAAAGAAAGGAGTATTTAGTGAGAGCAGTATTTGACATAATCTTTGACATCTTCATTAACAATCAGAAGGAATACAATGCATATCACTGACACTTTGAAATGACACCAGGTTAGGAAATGTTGCTGAATTGAGAATGAAGCAAAGAAATCCAGAAAGGTAAAAATGTGGGTAGAAGTTAACTACATTAAATTTGTCTGAGAAAAAAAATACAGCATAAAAATTTCTATGAAAAATAATTAATAGGTAGTAAAAATCAGGCAAGCTGGTGAATGTCAGGGTGGATATACCCCTTCATTTCATTGCTGTACCAGTCCAAGCTGTGGTAACTGATTTACATGTTTTTTATCTCATAAAAGACTTACAATAGCTCTCATGTAATCCCACTCCACTGCCATGTTATGCTAAACTCAGGACAGTGTTATTTGAACAGTAGGGACAAACTGGCAGAACTTTGGGGAAAATCAACTGAAGCAATCTGAGATGCAGCAGGAAAGAGGTGGGTATGAATATGTAAAACACTACATAAAATGTAAGATGTATTTCAGGGGATTTATTCTTTAGCAGGGTCAAATCAGGATGTGTCTTTTCCCCAGTAAAGACAGAGAATTGTAAAATATCATCCCATATGCATAGAACAGATACCTAGACAGTTTTCAAGGCTATGTCAACAAGACTCACAATCCAAATGTTGTACACTATTTCTTCTAGAGCTCATTTTACCTTACGCTTATGAGTGCCTCCTGTTTAATTTTGGAGGTGGACAGTTCCATCACTGATGACATTGAAATGTAAAGTATAAGCTTACAACAGGGGACTTCAATCTGTGAATTCCATGCAATAAAATGAGAGTGGCAAAACAGAGTTTCTCTTCAAGCCCATATTTATTTCCAGAAGGAATAATTCTATCAATAGATAAAAGGAAATAAGCATGGTCTGTTAGAGACCATGTACGTCAACTGCAAGATTTTTCATCACAGAAACAATTACTTACTGACAGTATTTTGCCAGTGAAACTCTGCCCAAACCACCATTTCTTTGGTGATATGATTGGGAACTCTGGGAGAACAGGCCCTGATGAAATGCTAACTGTACACTGTGTTATGTCCTATCAGATCACAAAACCTGCACTATTACTGTACTCTGATAGAGAATGCTGATGGTAGTGAAAGGTAAAAATACAGGTTTTTGGCTTTGCAGTATTTTTTGAGAGAACAAAGCTGTGTAATAAATAGCAGAATTCTTCAGAGGTGACAGCAATACCAGCCCCAATGGACAAAGCTACACTTGATGGGCAAAGGGGGCAAGACTTGGTGCAGCACGAGAGAAAATGTGTTAGTGACACTTCCACCTGTCTTTCTCAGATGCTCAGAAAATTTATAAGGCTCTTTTGGTTGAGAGTTTTCATCTGCAAATGTGTCTTAAAAGGTGTTTGAGATAACATTGGGCTATCAGTAGTTTGGAATTCCAGGCTTGTTAGCCAGTTCCCTGTCCCAGATAGCTCAGCTGTAAAATGCTTATGCTACTTTTGCTTACAGGTGCTTGTAGCCGTACCAGTATCCTGAAGCACACAGGTCACACTGGGTGTTCTTCTTGCTGACCTTCACCTGTAATGGACAGTCAGATTAGCACTCTTGTCTGTTTTGAAGAGTTGAGTGTGGATTCTCATAAATATTTTGTCTTTTTTTTTTTTTGTTTTGTTTAAAGCATTGTCAATTAGATCTCCACATCTAATTAAAAAAAAACAACCCACTGCATTTGCAAATCCACCATTTCAACACAACCACAGATGAAATGCAGCACTGCTTTCCACCACCTATTTCAATTGGATAAAACTTATCTGTTTGTAAATGATAGAAGAAAATTATGAAATATCAGTGTTACTGACCTGCTTGCATGCAGTGATTATATTTCTGGCTGAAGGTAACCAGAGACTAGATACAGTTGCCACAAAGTTAAAAGGTGAGATTAATTGCTTTTATGCCATAAATAAATGCCGAGTTCTATAAGCTCTGTCTGGCTTCTGTCCTCACTGCTTCTGCTGCGGCCTTCCCCAGCCAGTACTGCTGCACCAGCTGGAGATGCCAGTGGTTTACACCTGAGCGGGAAGCACTGGGACCAGTAACCACAGGTTTCCAAGTCAGTATTTGGGAAATACACACAAATGTACAAACTCTTCCAACCTACTCAGCTTTATTCACTCCTTGGACAGCAGGGATTTGCAAGAAACGAGGAAACATTAATTATGACAATGTGTCTTCTGGACACGCATAAACACAAGTGGATTTTGCAGATGAGATGTCGGTGAGTGCTGCTGGCAGTGGGTCCATGCGCTGGCACTGGTGGACAAAACCCAACCACCCATTTGCTCCTCCCTCTTACCCTCTCTCCTCACCTCCCTGGGCTCTGCTTGCACTCAGGTTACTCTGGTTGCCGGGTCACTGACGGTGCTGCAGCGCTGACTCGCTGGCACCACTTCATTTCTGCATGACACAACAAAACAGGCCTCGGAGGTTCCTTTATAATGCCACAGATAGACATAAACAGATGCTCTAAACAGATGTAATCAAACACAGATGTGATCTGAAAATTCCCAGGCGGGCTCTGGGGTCCAGCCAAACCATACAGAGCACAGACTGACGGCAAGCTGGAAATGCAGCAAGGGGCTCACCTTTCCCCCCCTGCTGATGCTGGCTGAGCAGAGGGAGATAGGTATGGCAGATATGAACATGCACCAGCTGCTGGGGGACACCTGAGGGTGGCCAGGCTGCAGGAGGGGCCCATCATCCTCCAGTAGTGCCTGCCCCTGCCTGGTGCTGGATGCATTGTTGTCCTTGGAGAATCTGGTAGTAGATGATTTCGTCAAAGTCAGCTGTTTTCATTACCAGGATCTACCCAAACAGCCTGGTCTTCCAAAGAGACTTCATCCAAAGAGACCTCGACTTTTTCCTTTTAGTCAGTGGTGAGTGGCAAGGGGTGGGTGAGTTTTCTGTAACTAGCAGAGGGCATTAAAGCCATTCCTACTCACATAAAACCACTTATCCTGGGGCACATTCATTGAAGGGAGGTTGAGAAGATTGCAGAGTGAAGAAAGCAGGGGAGTTAATGCCAGAAATGAAGAATGGGGGAAGTGGGTTTTTCTTTTCATGTCGTCCCTGTGTCTGGTGCTGCTGTTGGGGCTCCAGTGACTCCCTGTGTCTCCTTGTACATTTGCTGGAGGATTACAGGGAAGACAGGTCAGAAGGCAAACAGTGACAAAAATAATGGGTTTATGTAAGAGTGGTGCCACCTAGAGCAAGTCCAAAACTGGAGGTGAGTACTTGGTGGGGGCAGAGAGGGCAGGACCCATTTCAAGGAAATTTTTACCAAAGAATTTCTTCATTTAGGATCCTAGAATATGGGGGTGGAAAAATCCTCGACATGCAGTTATCTAAGCAAAGGCAATGTGCATTTCTATAAGAGAGAATTAATCACTTCTTAAATTGACTCATGCTATGGGCTTGATCTAAAGTCCATGGAAAAACTCTGACTGACTTCACAGCTCCTTGGGGTGTAGGTGGGAACTTTGCCACTGTCTTCAAAAAGAACAGGGCCAGGCTTTAGCCCTTGGCTGAAAAACAAATCAAGGAAAAGACACAAATCCATTTCAAATACTTTAGAAAGAATTTATTATTTTAATTTCTGTAGCTATACTGTTAGTAATAACATTAAACACCCATGAATCTATGTTTTAAAACATATTGTACCTAAATAGAAATTGTACATGTATCCACTTACATGTTTGTTGGACATGAGTCACTTAAAAAAAAAAGGAGTCATAAAGGTTGTATAGCTTGAAAGTAACGTGTTAAATAGCACCTTTGAGCCCTTCAGAATTAGTATCAACTGTTTTCTGGTTAGTGCAAATGACTAGTCTACAGAATAGCTGCTTTACTTAACTTTTCTTATAGAAATGAGCTGGGTGACAGTAGCTATGATTTCAGCAAACTGGGCTGGTGGAGATTTTTTCAAAAGCTTATACTAATAAATGGAAGATAATATGAAAAGTATTAATAGGAAATATAAAATATCCATTTGTCAAAGTCTGTATCACCTGCAGAAAAAGAAGTTAGAATTTTAACAAGCTTTCTATGTAAAAACCTCATAAGACTTTGAAATGGTTGAAAAGTTTTGGAGAGGTCTTTTGAAATGGAGAAGTGGTTTTAAATTTAGATTTAGATTAATATACAGTGCATATATACAGTAATATTTTTAGAAAGAGGCTGAGATTGTGTTCACGATTATGTGAACAAAGAAAAAATAGATTGAGATTGATTAAGATTTTTTTTCTGTGTCCCGTTTCTTTAACTTGTTTTAGATTTTCCATATCTAAAAATAGGTGACACCAAACTGAACTGGTTTTGACCCGAGCTGCCCTTGTCACCAAAACTGTCCTCGGAAAGCACTGACTTTCACCGGGTCCACATTCATCTAGGGATGATTTGAACATGTGGTTTGCGTTCAAGAATGCCCAGTAAATATAAACAACTATTGCTACTGGAGTACATTTAATGACAAAAATGTGCTAATGCCGTGCTGACGACATTCGCCCTTGAATTACATTCCTTATAAGGGCGATGCTGCTCGACCCGGCCGGGCGCGCTGCGGGGCGGCCCCTGCCGCTCTACCGTCGCCACCCTCTCATCTTTGTCCGCAGTAAAATAACCTAAAGCAAAGGTGTGTGCCCCCACCCTCCGAGGGTACCCCGTCCCAGCCGCCTGCAGGGACGCTCACCGACCGTGCCTCACGGCGACACCGGGAAACGTGACAGCAAACGCACCTCTCACCCTAAAAACTCTTGCTGATCCGAGCTGCGAAGAAATAATAAAATGTTTTTTGGACAATAATAATAATAAAAAAGAAACCCCCGGCCCCTCGCCGCCACGGGACCGAAAAGGGCAGCTCGGGCAGCGCCCACGGGTATGCGGGCAGCGGCCCCGCGTGTGCTGACCACTCGGTCCTGCCCTTCCCTCGCCCAGCTCGCAGGGCAGAGCAAGGTGTGGGATGGTCGCCCCGGGGGCTTTTGAGGTTAGAGGCCGTGGTCCCACTCGGCAGCCCCCACTCCGAGGCCCGAGGGGCGACACGGAAGGGCTGGTGAGGGCTCTCCCGCCCAGCTCCCGGGGCCGCTGCAAGGGAAGCACCTGCCTGCCGAGGAACTGCTTTTGATTAGGCGCGGTAATGACCCTCTCCTCGGCCGGGGGAGGCGAGTCAAGTGCTTTGCACTCCCGGCCGCGATCCTGCTTTCAATGACGCCTTTGCCCTGATTGCTCCTAAAGTCGCGGCAACAGAAGGGTTAAAAAAGCCCCCGGAGCCCCGGTGGCCGGCGGGGCCCCCGCCGCGTCAGCGACCCCTGGGTCCCACCGGCCGCGGGCTGCGGCAGCGCGGGGCGACGGGCGGGCCCCTGTGCCCCACGTGTTTCCCTGGCACCTCGATACCGCTTCAGGGCGCAGATCCCTCTCCTTCTGTCTCTCACACGACCCAAAATGACAGAGAGGGGCAACGGGTTTGTTCTCTTGTTTTTACATTTCGAGGAAAAATCCCACTTTTCCAGGCCTTAACAGTTCCTTCCCCTGCTTCTACGTCTTGTCTGATGGAAAAAGAAAAATCCCGGCGAGGCCCCTGGGCCGGCCCGAGGGAGGCGGGTGGGTTACAGCAAGGCCGCCGCCGCGGCTCGGGGCTGACGGTCCCCTCAAGGAGGAGCCCCGCGGTGTCCCCGCCGATGTCCCCCCCCTCAGACCCGCCTCTGGCCCGGGCACGTCGGCGTTCACCCGGCCACCGAGCGCCGGAGCAGACAAGCTGCTTCGGAAGGTACTCATGGCTTGAGGAGCGAGTGGGGAGCCCGCACCCAGGCGGGTTAAGCGGGGGCACGGCACTGCCGGGACCTGCCCCCGCCAACATCAAACCGGCACGCGGGGCTTTGTCGGCTCGATTGGCCCCTCTGAGGCGGCATCTTTCGGGAACTGCAAAGAAAATACTGTCTTGCAGTCACTGTAATCCACGGTTTTCATTTACTATTATTCAATCAGGATTTATCTCTGTTTTTTTAGGAGGCTACTTTTCCAGGGCTGTTACTCGATACTGATCCATTAAATCATTCCAGCTGAGAGATTAAATGTATGATTTGCAACCAGCTGGATTTCTTAAATGGTGTCTTCGCCTCCCTTCAGAGTACGAGCAGACCCGACGAGAAAACCCTTTGCTTTGGCATGGAAACTCGCACATTTGCCCGAAAATTACCACACGGCGTTCATTCAATGCCAACAGTATTCTCTTCCTTTCTCTTCACTGGATTAGATTTCCCCCAGTCATAAAATGACTCCAAAAGCGAGATACCATCGAAATGGCAACGCATGCCAAGCGAGCGGGTAGGCAGCAGGCTTAAGCCTTCCCTCGCTCTAATACCGCAGCCGCTCTCTGCGTCTCTCAGGGCTGCCCCGGCTCCAGCGAGCCCATACAAGCAGCGCCGGCCGCGGGGAGGGGGAGTCGGGCCGCCGCTGGGCACTTACGGGGGGCTGGGATCCTCCCGCAACGCAACCCTCGATGCCGATCGCAAGGGCATTTTGTGTCCTCGAAGGGTGGCGGGGGTCAAGGGCAGGCTGGGGAGCCTACGCCCCCCGGACAGAGCTCCCGGTTGTGCCCCAGCGGGGCGATGCGGAGGCAGGAGCGACCCCTTCCCACCGACACTAGTCGAGGTAATAAATATACTCAATTTTGGGTAATTACGGGAGAGCGGCTGGCCGCCCTTCAGCTATTGAGATCCCCCGCGGGGACGGCATCTCGGAGACTGGCCATCAGATCTCAAAAACCCGATAGGTGGGAAACACCGTAGCTTTGGCTGTGCCAGTCTCGCACGAAAAAAGAGACCCCTCTAAGCTAAAAGGAATCTGGGGCTTTTCTCCGACAGAAACCACACCGTAGAAACACCACACCTGGGGGGATTTGCGGCACCTATGGGGGAGAAAGCATTTTCTGGGCACGCTCGGGGAGACGGAGCCGGATCCGCAAACACCCGCAGCAGCAGAGCCCCGTGTCAGTCAGCGACTTGTCTTCCCTCTGACCGCCTTGGTTTCTGCTAAAAGCGCCAGTGACGTGGGATCATCCACTAACTTGGGGAAGCAGCGAGGTGACCTGCTCAGGGACAAAGCCCAGTCCCACGCCACTCTCTCCACGGCTACCCCTGGGGCCCCCGCCGCCCGGTTCCGCGCCCCACCCAGCGCTACCAGCACCTCTGTGCCCCGCGTCTGGTTTGGTTTGGTTCCGGGAGGTTTCCTAACCGTCCGGACTTTCCAGTTGCTGATATTTTTGTTGGGTGTGCTCTCGACACGACCTTAAGAACGATGTCCCAAAAACTGTTCATAATTTTTCAATGTCGCCTCATTTCCCCCGCTCCAGCCGTGGCCTCGGCTCGCTGCGCGGTGCCTTGTCCCCAGCAGCTATTGGGCTCGTGGGTAACCGAATGCCTCAGGGCACGGGGAGAAATCCAGCCGTCCCTGGCGCCGCAGCAGCCTGGGAGCCCCGTTCACCGGCTCCAGGAGCCTGGGAGCCCCGTTCACCGGCTCCAGGAGCCCCTGTGCCCAGGGGAGGCTGTGCCCTTGCCCCTCTCCCCCGGCTTTGGCGGTGGGCGGCGAAGCGGCGCGGGCCGGGAGGACAGGGCGGCGGGGCGCAGATCCCGCTCCTGCCCCGGGCGTGCCCCGACGGTGGGGAACAGCCGGAGGGTCCGCGGCACGGACAGCCCCCGATGGCCGCTTGGTTCCGCGGTGCCGGGGAAAATGGACGAGGGGTGCCGGAGCGGCCCTGCTCAGTTGTCGGGTCGGGCCTTCATCGAGGGTGTCACTACCTCGGTCTCTGGTAATGCCCCGTCACGCACTTCTCCGGTGACAAAAGGGGGACGATATTCAGCCACTTTGGATTAAACGCATGCCACTGAACCAGAGGTGTTCAATCACCTTCCCCCCTCGCGGCAGCACCCCAGCTGTGCAGGGAGAGATGTCTCACCCGCGGGTGACTGGCTGGCCGTGCACCTTCGCCGCTCCTTGTGAAGGTCCGCGTGTCCCCACGCGGCGTGGGTCCACCCGCTGCCGAGGGGACCACCTCCCTCCGGGGCACCTGCCGCCGGCGTTTCCAAAGTACCGAGCAAAAGCCGGGCCCCGCAACGGGGACAACAGATGCTCACCTTCCGGAGGAGGTGGGAAGGAAAGGGAAGGAAAGGGAAGGAAAGTGAGGAGAGGGATCAGATGTCCCGTCGGAGCCTGCCCGCTCTGTGTTCGGTTCCGTGGACAGGGTGGTCGGGGTTCGGGGGGAGGAAGGATGAAACCTTTACTGCTAAAGTTCTCTCTGATCTAGTTCCCTGCTCTCGCCCCCGACCTTCAGCACGACTACATGGCTTTGGAACGGCGCGGCTGGGAGTACCTCTGCCCAGACCCAAACTCCTGCACGACTAGAAATCGCTCTTCCAATACGATTTATTGGACTTTGTTCAACTTTGCAAAAAACTGTAGTCTTGATAAAGTCCCTCTTTATAACTCTTCACACACCCCGGTTTTTTTCTTCCTCCCTGTTGCCGGCCAGTCTTGCCTGGGTTGACACCCAGACGAGCTCCTGACAGTCATTTTTCAGACACAGATATTTGTCTCACACGCGTTAGCTCCAAATGCTGCCTCGGTTTTCACGCTGCAGCCTATTTTTGGAGAGCAGGGCAGCGCAAATGAATATTCCCGATGAAGGTAGCTTTCAACGGATTCTTTACAAAATCTATTCCCCTTTCCTCCCTCCCACCCCCTGGGTACACATGCACCATACCGAGGTTTGCATTTTTCATGGCGGGACAAGTAAGTCTATAAAAGGCCTGTTTGTTTTTCCTGGCTGTTTCAAATATGTATTTCCTGGAGGACTTCGCATCTGATGGGGTCATCAGAAGCACATGTGCGATTTTCATCTTTCCAAGTGATTTCTCCCCTCCTACCGTCCTTTCCTTACCAGCACTGTATGCTGATTTGACATTTTACCTGTCTGTCCACCTTAGCTTCCACTAAACCGACCTCTCCGTCCCAGACTCTTGGTGAGGTCCCAATTTGTTTCCGTGTGTCTGATTGGGTTTTTTTTTGTTTTGTTTGTTTGTGTTTTGTTTTTGTTGTTGATTGGTTGTTTGCTTTTTTTTTTTGGGGGGGGGGGGGTGTTAAAAAAAATTTTTTTTTTTCCTTCTCTTTTCTTTTTTTTTTTTTTTTTTTTTCTCTTTTTCCTACACGGCTTGGGCTGGAGGTGGTCTGCCGGCCAGCTGCACACCGGGACTCCGGATAAAGGCGGATCTGATATTTAGAGCTGGAGATGGAGCATTCTTACCCAAACCCGGCAAAAAAAAAAAAAAAAA